>MU832113.1:0-86790 GCA_029204225.1 Diphasiastrum complanatum | reverse complement strand
GCCTTAAACAAGTGTCCACACAGTTGGCAAACTTATATCTCATCATCTCAAGGTAGGAGCCCACATATACGTCACTTAAACTTACTTGCCTTGAGCTTTGGGGCCTAGTTTACATTCCGAAGATCTTCAACATACAGCATATGCTTATGGGATAAATCTGACCCTCTTCTAACCTATCAGTAGGGGCATCACCCTATCTAGCTCCTCAATACTTAAACTATCACATTGAGCTACACATAGTATATCAATGAGTTGAATACTAACATGGAGATTTTACAATGCATCATATGCTACATTTTCCAAATTTTGGTATAAAACTAAATTTAACTAGTTTGCTAGGGAATTTATTGGCAAGGATTATGCAGAGTATAGGCCATGTCAGCACCATACTCGAGTGAACCTAAAAGAAATCGAATTTCTCAACAAGTTTTTTGAATGTGCACCAATTCTTGGTCCTAGAGCTGTTCAAGGTCTTGTGCTTCAATATAAGTTCTATGCAGCGTTATGCATGTGACGTTATTCTTGGCAGTGTAAGTATGTTCGAGCACAGAAAAGTAGCTTGGACCTTCATAAGCCAAAATCACCAAGCATTCTCTTTACTTTATACATGAGGACAGTTAAAAAACAGAAGGACGAGACTAAGCCTAAAGAAAAAAAAAGTGGAACACCTAGGCAAACTATGAGGTGAGCAAATAATCTAAATTGGACAAGGGTTTCAAAATCCAGCAAATGATAAAACGTACTTTGTTGCAAGTTGCATCACATGTAACTCTTAATTGCTGAATGCAGCTATATAAATTCAAAAGCAATGGTCTGGAAGAAGAACTATTCTTTTTCAAGGTTCAATGTTTATAACTTCTTATGAAGCCGATCTCAACAATTTACTATACTTCTCAAGCACTGAATTGACACCATCTTCTATATGCAATTCATAGAGTTTCGTACTGATATTGGAACCCCCCACCGAATGCACTTTTGTAGAGCTATTCTGAAGAAAAACACACTTACTTGTTGTCCCACAATGGTAGCAGGGACCCTGTTTTCCCATCCTCCTTTCAGGATTAATCCTTAAAATGCCTCTTTTTTATCTATACTTGAACAGAAGCAAAAGTAAGATATCTCAGCCAAAATATGGGCTAGAAATCATTTCTGTAGCTTTGAGGACAAATAATTGGGCAGAAGGCTATAATTGAGAGCAATTAAGATAGGAAATAGGAGTTTAAGATACGTTTGAGCCTGCCAAACGTTGAGATTATATCACTGCCGACTGCAGATAGGATAATGGCCAGTAGCATAGAGAAGATGGGGAGCTGAGAGCAAAAATGGAATGAAACAAGAGCTAAATAATGAGAGCACCCATTAGAAGGAGCTAAGCAAAAGAAGTAAGCAGCATAAAACTGATATAGTGTCCAATGCTGCAGTAGAGGCAGGAAAGCAAAAAAAAGTCTCTCTACACAAAGAACAGGGCCATGAATAGCAGCTCATTTATGTTCATAACAAGCATAAGGGAATAAGCTGGGCTGCTGTGTTAACTTGTCAAAAATGCATATTATGAAAAGCAAGCACAACAAGCAACCCACCTCCCCCTTTAAAGAGGATGGTCAATGGTACAATTGGTAAAGGAAAATATGCTCCCCTTTGAACTATTCCTGGAAGAGACTCATAAGCAGCTAGAATAAGAGGAAAAGCCTAGATGGTGATGGGCTTTCAAGTTTTAGTGAAAGGAGAGAGAGAGAGAGAGAGAGAGAGAGAGAGAGAGAGAGAGTGTGTTTGATGTTTTGTGTGGGCTTTTGGGAGTCAAAGGTCTCTAAGAAAAGAAATTCACTAGTAGGCCTACTTGGGCAACTTGGTCTCATTATTTAATAGAGATAAATGTAGAAATCCTATTTTTCAAATACCTTATCAATTGAACTGTTCTTTCAAGCGTAAGGAAGGGAAAATTGGGTGGAAACTTATTTTACCCTGATAACCATGCTCCAAAATATGATAACATCAAGATAGGGGGTTACCATCCCATGCCTAAATCATTAACATCAAGCTCACACCCCAACCTTCTTGTTTCCTTTAAAAAAAGACAAAGAATATCAAAACTATATATCCTCCATGATGGGGACTTGATCAACCCACGATTCCATGCCAAATGGGCTCGTTGGATTTCATAGGTAGAACAACCCAACTTGGCCAGTTCCACATTACATAGACACCTGCAATTTTATTTTAGTTCAAAAGTTTGGGGCCTCATAAGACCTTGGAGCTAGCACATGCAAGGTGTTATGCCCATAGTTGCCCACGCAGCTTGCTCATAAATGCACGGCCATTCAAGAAAATCTTAAAAAAAAACTAGTTTCGTTCACATGGAGTAAAGCACCAGAGCATGGGATACCCCCCCTTTTGAACTTTCTCTCCAAAGTTTATTTGGACAAATGCTTAATGACATGCCTAGTTAGACAAGAGTCTTTCTACTTTCTACATGGAATTAAGAATAATAAAAACGCTTTATGAGCTCACTTAAACACCTATTTTTTGTTGGCTTTTTTATAAGGAACCGAAATAGTTTTTTTTTTAGATTCTAATAATGCAAAGTAAGTTTTCCAAGAAAAAGAAAGAGATTCATAGTTGCATATGTCAAAGTTACAACGTGTACACGAAATGTTTGTGAGAACATTATGACTCAACATCTCGAAGTAAGGAAATAAGTGCCCTTCCACTTGAGCTACAATCTAATACTTGTTGGTTTTGTTTACCTTTTGTACGAAGAATTATTATGTATACAATCTCTTTCAAAAAGACCAAATGATGGGTAGTTGAGCTTAGCTAAGTGGCAAGGAATTCGATGGAGGAAAGCAATGCCCCCCACTATAGTAACTCATCACAATAGTTGGAAGGCAGGACAAAGCTAAAATATAACATCATTGAGGCTTCCAAAAAGGAAGATTACTTGTGTCTTTACATAATGTACTTCTTGCTAGGAAGAACAAGGAGGATTATCCAAGCTTTGGGAAGGATGTAGGTACTTATGCCCCAATCTCTCCTCATGCTCTTAGGCCACACTGCGCTACTTTTGTTGTTAGCACTCGTCTCCTATTGTAACTCATTCTTTTGCATCCCTTCATCCCCCATTTACTGGATGTTATCTCCGATCCACTCGAGACAAAAAAAGAAAAAAATCACAAGACGACTTTCTCATATATTTGCCACATCTAACCTCTTCCCCAACCTTAGTCTTGAATCGTTCTTGTCTAATGAACATAGCTTTGCCTTGAGGAAATAATGACAACAAAAATGCAAATGCTATAAGCAACTACTAGCCCATTACACAACAAGCATGGAAGGAGAGGACATCCAAGAAAGGACTTGAGAAGCAGGTGTTGGAGTTGCCCAATAAATGACAATTGCGAATCCTAGAAGCAATTGCAGCCCCAATAGTCAAGCATTATGCAAATTAGAAGGACTCAACAAGCCATCCTCAAAGCTTCTCAAGAAAGCCATTCAAAGGCATCAACATAAGAATATATCACCTCAAGCAAGACAAGCATATTCACCTATGTAAGAGATCCCTAACAAATTACCTTGAAGCAATCAAGCAGAAATTATGTAGTCAACTTCTTCATCACACATGCAGTTAAAAATTCTAGCTAAGAAAATGTTGTTAGATCTCCTAAATCTTCTCTTACTACCTTGATATATAGAATGAAAGAGTCAATGCCTTAGGGAGTTTTAATATGTATGACTTCAGAGCATTTTCCTCCTTATACCACCCGCATGTAAATGCCTCTATACTTTCTTCTAGCTTTAGATATCACACTTGGACCTAATGTAGCATATTGTGCTAATTTCAAATTCAATACATAAATGTAATATATAGAGTTATCGTTCCTCAAAGAGAGAGTTTTATTGCTAAAGTCAAAGTTTAGACGTTGTTGTTTGTGACTGAAAATATGGTTGTCGACAGACATTTAGTTAGATTGGTAATCAACATCACCAATGTGTTTATCAAATAAATCATCACAATTAATCTAATAGAAATGTGTGAATAAATAGACAAGTATTGAACTGTTTATTTAGAATCCGATTTAAACTCTATTCTAAATTATCAATATAATTCTCCCAAATTAACCTTTTGATTAAGTTTGTTAGACAGTATATCTGTTATTCTAGCATCTATAAAATAGACAAAGTTAATATCTGTAAGTCTTCGAATGTCTATAGAGTAACCTAGCATTTTTTATCCTCAACAATTGAGAATCTCCTTATTCTATCAAATAAGTGGCTTCTACATATAGAATTCAAGTGAAAGTTCTACCCTTAGTAGTAGATCTTGCTTATGTGGTACTAAAACTTCAATATCAACTTATCGATGATTAAGATACTTTATATCTTCAATATGTCGAGATAACGTTTCAAACTTCTAGCAAAATAGTGATTCCATTTATCAATTCATTTAGAATAAAATATTGGTTATCAAATTCAAATCTTCCAACATGTAGTGGTCAGTTTTGAATCTATACAATCATTAAGTGCTTAGTTCATTCTGAATTACTTAGCTCATACTGTTTGAAAATCTATGACACTGATCGATTTGACAATCAAAGTTTTCTCTTCTATTTTACGAGACAAACAATTGTCAAGACAAAAGTACTCCACATTATCGACGATAGAGGTTCCAAGAATGCAAAGAACACGACAAGAAAATTAATCTTTGAATGAAATACATATGATATGATTGTGCAAACAGACACGTCCTTAGAAATTAGGTATGACATTTACTTTGCCATGTGTTTGTTTAATTTAATTCAATATGGTAATGACACATGTACAATTGCTTAGGTGTTGATCTTCCATGTCATGTTTAATCAATAAGGATTTAACATGTGGAAGTTTGTGATTGTTAGCAAAGTCGCGAATAAAATGACTGAGTCCAAATATTTGTTATTTGAGTCAATTCATTAGTTAAGGATGTCTCAATTCAATTGGCTTATAAAGTATGTATGTTTACAACATGACTTGTGCACAAACTCCAAGGAGATCTGCAAGAGAAAGAAGACAACCTGTCAGGTATGCACCAGATAGTTCAGTTTCTACCCAGTAAGAGTTTTGTGGATTCAGTGGTGAATAATAGACTTATGAGGAAGCTGTCGATAGTCCAGAGAAGGACAAGTGGATCAAGGCCATGGAAGACGAAATAAACTCCATGGAGCAGAACAAAGTGTGGACTCTTGAACTAGTACCAGCAGATAGGAAACATGTCAAATGCAAATGGATCTACAAGTACAAATATGAACCAGATGGCAATGTATCAAGATAGAAAGCCAGGCTAGTTGCTAAAGGTTTATCACAAAAGTATGGTGTTGACTATACAGAAACTTTTTCTCTTATTGTCAAGCATACATCTATACGTATGTTTTTTGCATATGTAGTAGCCTATAGTCTCAAGATCCGTATTGTAGATGAGGAGAAAACATTTATGCATGAAGATCTAAAGGAAGAAGTCTACATGGACCCCACCAGGTTTTTCCTATAAGTTTTTTGCTGACTATGCCTGCAGAATGCACAAGAACATCTATGGACTGACATAGTCTGCGAGACAGTGGTACAAGAAGAAGCATCACACACTCAGATCCTTAGGCTTCCAGCCTTTAATGGCTGATTACAACATCTATGTGAAAGTCATAGATGTTGACATCATTATTATTGGTGTCTACGTTGATGACACACTGGTTTTGTCAAAGACCAACACAGTGAATTTTTTACATTTTCCCAAAAAAATGTGACACTTAGTCCAAATGACTTAGAACGTGTTTTCACAAACCTTTGGCTTTTTTGCATTTTTTGCATTTTGGAACCAGGGCGTGAACACATAGAATAAGTAGCTGAATGCATAGATTTAGCGAAGGAAAACGACGTGCAACCAAAATCAGTTAGAATTAGCATAATGCGTTCTTCTGATTACTACAGTTTAGATTAATCATCTCTTATGCAAATTAGATTAATCATGTCTCTCCATTCCTATATACAAGATCAATGAGAGAGAAGAAATATACAGACATACACATGCATAAATATACAGACATACACATGTGTAACAAGCAGTAGCTAGTTACAAGTTACAAAAATTAGCAGTAGCTAGTTTCTCATAAGAGAGAATACCTCTCTTGCGCCAACGTGCTGATCTGGGAAATAGACATCGCTCAAAGATTTTGTTGTAAGCTTGTTTTTTTATAATAGAGTTGCAGCATTTTGTCTGTCATGTGTAATCTGTGAATGATTTGTCATGCTTGCTTTTAGTAGATATTGCTTCCGTTATTTCTCAATTATTGATTGTTGATTAAACATTATATACTGTTTATAAATTAATATCAGATCTGCAGTGTCAATCTATAGTTTGGAAGGTGATTGATTGTAGTATGAATTAGTAGTTACAACTACTCAGATCGACTCTATTCGGACGTCGCTACAGGAAACTTTGTTTTTTTTTCCTTAGAATGAAATGGCCCCCTCACCCCTCATGTAACTGTGTCTTGTGCAATACTGAAGAAGAACCCTTTTGTCACATGTTTGCTTCTTGTTGTGGGCACATTTGGAGACAACTTTGGACATTTTGTTCTTCTCCCTGACTTGGCCAAAAGCATTCTTGTTGGCGACTTTGGCATATTTCTTGTACTTGTGTGGCATATCATAGATTGAATGTGTTTATATCATTTGGACACAATGAAATTTTCAAGTTTTTCAATAGGGACCACCCCTTTAATTGATTGCTCATGTTGTGTGGCTCTATGTCTATAAAAACTAATTTTGATGGTTAAATGTTTTTTTAGACTCAAATTTTCAACCTATGGGTGGCAACCTTTCAAGTTTACCTCATTTTTTCCTTTTGGGTTCAATAATTGTCTTCAACGTATTATATAGTTCACAAACTATCTTGAAAAGAGTATGAGTGCCACCCAAACCCTTGTTTTAGTAGTACTTGAACTATATCATGATGTTTTCGTTTTGCTTTTAAAATAAGCAAGTCTATTCTTTTGGAGGAAAAAAATGTAGGTGCACTAATTGTTTAGATCCAAAAATGAAAATATTTTTCTAAGAATGAAAGTAATGTGAAAGTTACAAGGTTGCAAAAAATCAAACTTTTAGGTAAAAACACAAGATTGACAATCTCGTAAGATTTCTCGATACCAATTATGTAGTTAGAGGGTCTTCGTTTCTACATTGCCAAGTTTGGATGCTAATGGAATATACCAATTATGTAGCTAGAGGGTGTGTATCTATATTGCCAAGTTTAGATGTTAATGGTACATATTTAATCTTTGTTGTCCTTTTAACTAACATTTAGAATTGTCAAGGCTTATACAAGCAATAATTCATGGACCTGAATTCATCTTCGTGGAAGGGAATCAGTTAAGGTTGAACTTGTAAGCAATTGAAATCCTTGGTTTTTTTTGGGGATTTCTCTTTGAAAACTAAGCCCTTAACATACAAGTCATGCAACACTTTGACAACACTCGTGACTATAGAAACCACAAATTCAACCTTAAAGATGAATAGTCATTGCTAGAAACTTCAAATTAACACATATCAAGCTGTAAAATTTGAGTCAAAGTTTCTTGACACTAAATTAACATACTATACCTACAACTATTAGCAATCTACCTTTACTATCTTCCAAATCTATTGTGAAGCTTCATTCAAAAACTTTATTGATAAAGCTTTAAGAAAAGACACTCCTTTTCTAAGAAACTCTCCTTTGTGACTTTTGTTGCAACATGCAAGTTGAGGATGAACTTGCCCAAGCAAAGTATCTAAAAATTGAAACAATCATGGTATGCATCCATTTGCATATCATTGTTGCAATGCTTAAAACCTATATCTTGAGCATTAGCAATCCTAGAATTTGATTTGACCACTAGTACAATAACGTACTATCACCATAGTCAAGGATAACTATCCCAAAGAAAAGAGGTTAGTCTAATGGAGAACATCATGGTGCCTCTTTTCTACTCAATTTTTTTTTATAATTTGTCTGATGTAAGACAAATGTGCACAATCAAGGCATCACTTATTGGAGGAAATTGTGTAACGTACGGCACTGGAGGATTGTCCTCTTAATGGAAAAATCCTCTATCTCATCAATGAATTCCAATGAAATATATTGAAACCACAAGTACATTGCAATGTAGGTAGTCCAATCTCCAAATATGTCCAGCAAAATGACAAAGAACAACTCAACACATCTAAAGATTGTATAAAAAAAATGCAATCAAATCGACAAGACTAATAGATGATGGAGGGTCCCTAAGATCAAGTATCATTGGCAAAATACATCCTCTCTTCGCAAGAGAATCATGTTGAAGGACATTGTAACTCTCAAACCACAAATTTCAGGCCTTTAATTCAAAAACTAGAGCTTTTATTAAGTGCCTTCAAACTTCAAATGAAGTGAGTCCCACATAAAGAGTACAAATGAACCATCACATAGGTCATAAGAAGGGAAAAAAAGTCCTAAAACATATGTATACAAGAGAAAACTACGAAATGATAAATATAAAAAAGTTAAGCCTTCAAATGGGGAGAGAGAGAGAGAGAGAGAGAGAGAGAGAGAGAGAGAGAGAGAGAGAGAGAGAGAGAGAGAGAGAGAGAGAGAGAGAGAGAGAGAGAGAGAGAGAGAGAGAGAGAGTATAAACAAGTCTAAAGGAAGTACCACAATGTAATCCACTAAAGCATCATGAGATGGCTTCATGCCAATAAAAGTAAAAAAAAAAGTTCTAGTGCAAGGTAAAGTTGATGCCCTATATCAAGTGCATGCAAATGAAAATAATAAAATTGTGAGATCTAATCTCCTCATCATTCAAAAATCTTGTATGCATGGGATTGTGGCAAACTTGCAATGTACAAATAGGATCTTGTCATCCAAATCAATTGAGTTAGAGTAAGAGTTGAAATTGTGCCCGCATAAGCACATGCCCGAATTTTGGTTATTGTGCAAGTGGAAAACAATTGGAGCCTTGTGCTCTTTGTCTTCGCCTTATTGTGTGATGTTAATTGCACATAATGCACATGATAAAGCTAGCTTAATTATTAGCTATTATTCAGAAAGAATATGACTCCTAAAACTATGTACCTTCACTTATGGAAAATATTGATACTGAAAACTTAAATGCTATAATTACTATATATACTACAAACAAACCTCATTTATAAAGTCTACATATAAACTTTCAAAAATGCTTTCAAGATAAAGAGTGCATCTAATAAATTATCTTGAATGTAGTTTAATAGAAAATAAATTACAATGTTCAAGTAATAGAATAAGACAACAATCTTCAAACAACTGAGGAAAGAGAAACTAAAGACGGTGAAAATAAAATATGCATTTCATCTATTAGTGGAAACAAAATGAGTACATAGTAGTTGGTTAGTAATACGGCATTATCTATCATTTAAAAAACTTTCTTATAAAACGTACTTTTTAGATTGAACATCTAGAACTTGTCTCAACCTAATTTTGGGGAATGACTTTTGGTGAGCTTTTTGAAACAAGTTTTTCTTGTTAAAAGTGAGCTTCTTTAACACCTAATTCTCACATCAAGTTTGTTCTTACAAAAGTATGCATCAACTCAACTATAAGTCATATTGTTATATTGGCCAAGTGTTTAAGGTGATATTTTAGCCTTGTCATTTGGGCTAAGATATTTCCAAATTATCATAAGTATCTAGTTTGGAGATAAAACCAACTCTTATTTTCAAGATATTATCCTCTTATGCCATTTCACAATGCCATGAAGCCATGTTTTTCAAAACTTTGACAATAAATCACCAAATTTGGCACTTGTTTAATTTTAGTTCTTTTTTGTTTAATTCTTGGCATATTAGATTTGGGATTACACAAGAACAATTTGTGGTTTATGCTGGTCCACAAATCATTAGAATATGCCTTCTATAGGCTAATATTCCCTGCTAATATTCTAGCCATATTGTAATACAAATTAGTTCAAGTTATGTTGTAAAAGATAAGAAGTAATGTTGTAAAAGATGACAGAGGGAAAGTATGCTCAAGTTTATAGAAATCGGCTCTTCTCTCTCTATTGATACTCAGATATGTGCAAATGTGTAAGTACAATGGCACGAAGTGTCAACCTTATAGGAACGATCACCGGCTCACTGTCGTTTACCAACCGTCAAAATGTCGGTTGAGACCCGCTACTGCGTCTCTATAGAACGTCGCAAGTTCTAACCTAAATGTGAATTTACAAAGTGGTAATAGGCCTTTACATAAATTTAGGCACTATAACACATTTACATGTATAAAAATTGAAATTTTTTACAATATAAACAATAATTTTGGATAATGTGGGATCATGAGGCTCCATAACATCTCTTGGCCTGGAGATACATCTTGGCTAATGCATGTGCTCTCCATCCACCAACTCCTGGGTAGACTGAGTGAATGGAAAGAGAGAAATCCCACCACTATATAGGCATAGCACAGTGGGTCCCATCAAGCACAGTCCTACTGGCGACACGTGACCACCTAGGATGGTGACACATGGCTGTGGAGGCCTTTGATCCCACATTATCCAAATTAAATGTTTTAATTTTTCAATTTTTGTACATGAAAATATGCTATAGTGCCAAAATTCATGTAAAGGCCTATTTGCATCTTGTAAATTTATTGTAATTAAGAACTCACGACATTTTGAGCAACACATTACCTGATTTTAATCGACACCTTAACGGTTGGTGATCAACGGTTAGTCATCTCTATAAGGGCAACACTCAGAGCCATTGTACATACACAGAGATTCAACTATCAATAGAGAGAAGAGAGCTAGTTTTATAGCTTGTGCATTCCTTTCTTCTGTTATCTGTTACAGTTTCACTTCTTATCAATTGGGCGAACACACTCTGAGTTATTCTGTAATTGATTTTGATAGACATCTATTTGTGATATTCACTCTTCACTTGTACCGAATTTCAGCCACAACAGCCACAGCCTAAATCGCGAAGATGAACTACGGCCATCTAAATCTAACATTGACATGGTAGTCCAAAGGATAGAAGTAGAGTCTAAGACCATAGAAAATCAAGACCAAGATTGGCCTAAATTAGACTTAGATTTAAACAAAGTCACAACTAGAAGTAGGAAGAATATGCCGACTCTTAGAGATAAAAAAAAAAAAATAATAAGGACAAAAATACAAATACTGCTAAAAGTGCAAAAAATGCGACAACAAAACACAACCTATAGGGCAAATCGCAAAAACTCCTAAAGACCCAGACTTTGATAGAACTAATGAAAAATACTATAAGCCATATATCGGTTTAGAAGCTAAGAAACTCCTAGACAAAGAAATGAAGAAAGTTAAAAAAAAATAACATTCTTAGATCCAATAATAAGTAATGAGATACCTAGAGACCCATCTCCACTTAGACATCATTCATATGACATAGTGGAAGATTTTGCCTCTAGAATGCCCAATATAACTTTCAAACAATTATTAGAGAATAATCAATACTATAAGAAAGAGTTTAAACAATTATTGCAAAGGAAAAAGAAAAGAAAAACTAAGTTGCCATTGGTCAACGTGGGACTGATAAACCATGGCGACAAAGGCCCACTTGAAATTCAGGTGATAATTAATGGCTGCATTTTAGATAGTGTATCCATAGATTCTAGATATTGTGTAAATATAATGATTGAAGAGACAGCGTATGAGTTAGGCATTCGTCATAGAATAGCACCTACACTTAGACATCTGAGATTGGCAGATGCAACTAGGAGAACTCCAATAGAGGAGTTGTCTTAGGTCACAGTTTACATTGGTGACCATAAGTTTTTGATGGACTTCATTATATTAAAAACCACTAGGGAATCATCTTACAAAGTCTTATTAGGGAGACCATGACTATATCAAGCCAATGTTATTACTTACTGGAGGAAGAAGGAGATTACCTTCTGAGACCATATGGCAACATCAGAAGGAAAGAGCCATAAACGAATTACTGTATCCTGGGAGAAGGACAAATATAAAGGCGAGACGCCTACATCTTTCTCGAGTTATACAGAGGATTAAGGAGTTCATTATGTAAGGACTGAGGAAGGAGAGGGGTTTGTTACATTATCCATACCTACATATAGCAATAGAGTAGAGTATGTAGATAGAGGAGACTGTGGAGTCCCTGAGATAAGTGCCATTATAGGAGGCCATACTATTAATAGAATATTAGTAGACTCGGAATCTATGTTCACATATTCCAGCCGAATCTGTGAACACGGATTTCTTCTTTCTTTACTCTTCTTCTCTTTGTTACTTCTCAAGTGGTTACCGCTCTGGAAACTGGGTGTTTCTGCCTGTTTCCATAAGCTAGTTCTTTACAATTAAGTCCTCTTGTTTAGAACGGTTTCTAGGTAGAAATGCTTCTTAGTTTGCAACGTGTATTTCCAGCCTGTCAGTGGGATGAAACGGTTACATTCACTCAGCTACATGCATTTACAAGCCATGCAACCAAATCCTTGCTCAAGCACAGATCAATGTTCTGGACAAAGAGCAAATTTGCAATCTATCTACCAAACTATCTTAGAAAATCAGGAAATAATACAATAACAAGATTAAGCTACTCAACAAGAAACAAGAATCAAGAAAGCTAACTTCCTAACAGCATTATAGCAGCCCAAGAATCAAGAAACACCCATTTTATGATGCTTGGAATACCCAAGAACAATCAAGGACAGGATTGTTAGTGAATATGCAAAATCAGATCACAATCTTAGCCTCTATAGTTTACCTGCATGCTGAAACTACAAAATCAAGAAACAAGATAATTAATCCACATCTACATTCCACAAAGCAAGAAAGTAAGCAAGAAATCTAGTTAATCCACAATCACAAAAAGAAATCAGAACATGTTCATAGGAATTTCACTCAAGAAGATTGCCGTGAACAAGGAGCTTCTCAATTGTCGAGAACTCATGGAGGATCTTTTTTATTCAATCAAGAGAGATGACAATACAATAAAATCTCCCTCACAAGAGAGGGGGGCCCTTAAATAAGCAAGAGGGCTGCCCATGTGGAGCCCAAGTGGCAATTTCACTAGATTAGAAATTACATGTGGAAATAGCCCTTCCACTAGAGGTCACTATCAAAAGGTGGCTCACTCTAAATTATTTAAGGGGGTCTACACTTATTTACATTGCCTAGGAAACATTACTAGCTCCTACATGGTCGTTCCTTCTCTAGGATACACCATGTAGGCTCACATAAAAAATAACTATCATCCTAGCTAGTAATCCTCGGCTCTCATGCTCGGCTCTCAGTTTCTTCTACTCTCCTCTTTTTGAGACCTCCTCGGTCATGGGTGAGAAATACTCTGTGTCTTCAGCTTGGCTCGGCATCTGGGGATTCTCTAGAATCCGCTAACATTATCCACCCCTAATTTGTTGTAGGACCCACTACAACACAGGTGATGTCGTTCTGCCCGGCACTTGAAAAAGCACGGATCTTCGTTCACTTCCAAACCGGGTGCTTATTATCCGCAAAATTCTTTCGCAAAAATGAAAATTTCTCAATAGCCGCTACATTCCAGCCCTCTTGAGAACCTCTTGTGAGTCCTGCTCGCCTCGACGCATCGCCGTCTATTTTCGCTCGTTCATTTTTTGCCCTAGGGCTTCAAACACTTGGAAGCGGAGCTTACTTCCGTAGTTTAGTGGTCCCAGGTACTCTCGTATCTTTTCGATGAAGCCCATTTTCTGCCAGTCTTCTATCGTAGTTACATACCGTGATGACATGAAGGCCGCTCATAGTATAGTCGGGCCATCATCTCATGGTCTTCCTCTGACTGGAGGGTTGCATTGGGATTGATCCTTATTGGATCCAAACCACGATCCCAAAAACATTCTTGCTGCATTAGAAAGGCCATTGATCGGCAATATTCGACGCCTTCTTGCATGCACAGATTGGCACTAGTCTTGTATTTGTGTTCGAAATCCAGCAACTGTAGCCTTAGGTCATCCAGGGAGATTTTGTCTAAAATTCCGAGAATCACCGACCAGTTTACCAATTCAACCCGTGGCTTTTCTGCAGGCCATGGATTCCTTCATTTGAGCAGCATGTAGAAAGGATCAATTCGTTTCTATGTCGGTGCCCTCAGATACTCTTGCAGCCGCCTACTATCTTTTAAGACCTTGCTCCGCCATTCCGGTTGTAATTGTAGTGCCGCAATGATCTCAGCCCTGGTGGAGTATTGGCTTTGATTGATCTCCTCTCTGCCTCCCCTCATGATGGGAGGATATTTTCTTTCAAATTTTTTCAACTCTTTGGTATCGGCCATCTTGCCCCTTGGTCTAGTAGGAGAAGCTGCCCTACGTCGTTGTGGTGGCCTTGCCAAGTAGTCGTCCAGGGCCTTAGTGCTCGTATCCTTTTCCTTTGTCCGCTCGCTCATAGATGGCTCAACTGCACCCGTGTCTTGCCTGGGCGAGAATCTTCTTGTTTTCAATGGATCTATCAGAAAGTCGTCATCACCCCTGATGTCGATGTTAATTTCTAGAGGTTCAAGGATGGAGTAATCTGGAGAGAGAGGTGCAAGGATGACAGATTTAGGAGGGGGTGGGTTTAATAAATTGTACGTCGCGTCGGAGGAGCAAAGTTGTTGAAGGAACTCATACCGTCGGGCTTTGTACATGTCAGTTAGACCTTTAGATGGGCCCAATAATCTCCTAGGAGGTGGTAGAGAGTAGGAAGGTGAAGAAACAGGGTAAGTAGGAATAAAATTAAAAGCGAAATAAGATGAGAGGTTAAAAGTGGGAGGAAAAAGGGGAAAAGCTCCGGAAGCAACTTCGGCTCTCTGGCTACCCGATCCCGAGCTACCATCTGATGGTCGGGTTTGCCCATCCTTATTGTCTACTCCATCATCTCCATCATCATCCCGTGGTTTCTTTGTAAGAGCAGCTACCTTGTACGCCATGTCCCACAATTGGTTCACCTTGTCCAAGATTTGTTACAGGGTCTTTTTCGTATCTTCTAGCTGCCTCTGGGACTCCAGGATGATGTTTTCCTGCTTGGCCACAATATTTTCAAAATTTCTCTTCTCGGCTTCTCGTTCCTGGATCAGCCGCACATATTTCTCCATCTGGATAGTTGTGGCCTCTTGGAACTGTATGTCCTCGGGCTTAATTAGAGGGGCACCAACTGTCATTGCACTTGACAATTCATCTCGTGCTTGGTCCATCTAGACCATCTGGTGCTTCAGTTGTTGCTGGACCTCTTCCAATGTGATCTTCTGCTCGACCATCACGGATCTGTTCAGAGAGCTTCTCAGGGTTAGTGATGGTTGGGTACTGATCAGGCGTGTGAGATGGTGAAGCTAATTCAAAAAATAAACATTGTAGAGGAAATGGAGATGGAGGTGGATGGATTGGAGAAACAATATTAGTAGAAATGGTGGTTGTTGTGGTAGTGGTTAGTGGAGGGGTCAGACTTCCTCCTAACTGATCCACTTTTTTCGGTTCATCATCACTGATCTCCATCAGATCCGCAACATCAAAATATTGTGAAGTATCCAAGATATGGATTTGCTGGGCCTATGGATGTTGGTCTTGTGATTGTTGGGCCACTTCCGTGTCTTGGGGAATGGGAGTCCCCACTCCTCTCCCTCCCAAAGAATGTGTCGTTGGTGAAGTTGGCGGCGTTGGCATGGTAATCAGTAGGGGTGGGGTGGTGACTTGGTCTGGTGGCACGACTTGGGTTGTGCCCGTGTCTACTACTGCTTTAGACATAGCTGCTCCATCACCCCCATCGATGGTGTGTAAGGGTGATGAATGTGTCGGAGAGGCTGCGTGTGAGGTTGAACTGCCATCATCTAAATTTGAATCTTCTGATGTTGTGCCATCGGGTGATTTCCTCCTGGCCTGAAGCTTAATGTGGATGCGTTGTTGCCTTGTGTCTGGCAACTGGGCCTTAGAGGTGTCGGCTTGTTGAGCTGCCGATGATGCTACTACTTGTGGATCTGGTTGAGAGCTTCGTTGCTTGTGTACTAGTAGAATAATATTGGTGTTTGTCCATTTGGGTGGAAGCCCTAATGGTGAAGTGGCCCGTGAGCGTGAACGCTTGGAATTTTTGGACCCTATAGGAATGTCTCATAATTTGTCTGCAATTTGCAGGTGTTGTTGAAGTATGGGCCCATTTTGTACCTGATGGAGTGTGATATTAGCCATGAGATATCCCAGGACTGTTGTCAATTATCTTGTTTTTTACACAATCATGAAGGCAGTTCGAAGCAAACTGTGCCCAATCATAAAGGTTTTGGACATGCTGTCGTGAATCTGCCATCATGTGGAATAGAGACATTGGTACCCACAGCACCTTTGTTCTCGGTCGTTGTGTGCACTTGGTCAAGTATGCACATGCCGTTGCTAGTTGTTGATCATTGATGACCTCAATGCGGTACCCATCTTTATTCTTCCATTTGTCCACTAAGGGATCAATATACTTGAAATAAGTTGTCTGCTCAATCTTCTGGAGTGTCCTAGTAATAGCATTTGGTCCATGGGGGAACCCGAAGGGATGCAAGTCTGTCGCCGCAAAAGATATATTATAAACATAATTTTTGACAGGGGGAACTATGAGTTGGCACGATCTTGCAGTAGCATTATAATTGGCGTATGCCATGTGTAGCAGGTGCGGACTTTGATACCCAGTCAAGACAGGGATTTGGAACTCAATTGTCTTGAAAAAGGATTCTGTCTGCTGGTACTAGGTCTGCAATTTGATAATATCCAATTTGCATACTTGGATGTCGATCTTATTAGCATCAGGGTCGTCGGAACTGGAACTCTGGTTGGAAGACATGGTGAAAAATTGGAAAAAACAGCGTTCTGGAAAAAATGCGTCGGTTGAGATTTGAGACAAGGATAAGGGTGGCTTTGGTCGAGATGAGATTGGATGGCTTCGGTCGAGATGGGACTGATGGCTTCGATCAAGATGGGACTGATGGCTTTGGTTGAGAAATGAGTGATGGCTTCGGTTAAAAAATGAGCGATGTCTTCGGTTGAGAAATGACTGATGGCTGCGGTTGAGAAGGCAGGTAAAGGCGTCGGTCGAAATGGAAGTGAAGGATGGTCTTGTAAGAAATAAAAGTGATGGAATGAGGTTGGGAATGCAAAAAATGTAAGGTATAATGTCCGAGAGAAGAAGATGTTGAGATTGCGATCAAGGATGGAGATGTTGGGAAGATGGATAACTGTGGAAATGGAGTTGTGGAGGTGGTGAAGGAACTGGAAAAAACAGAGTGGTTTAAGTTGATGATAAAGTTCTCAATAGTGCAACGAGAGCGTGATGTATGCTCACGTGACACTACCCCTCAGATTGCGAAAAGTTTCAAACTGATGTGTCGTCTGCAGGCGATGTTAGGTTTTGAAAGGTTTGTGATGGCACTCCGAATGGTGATCAAACCACGATGGTGGATACTCGACGAAGATGGAGTGTAGCCAAGGACAGAATCATGTAACAAGAGATGCCAAAATCGAACACAGGAACAAGAATATCGCCAGCAGACAATCGCAAGAAATTCCATAATTCGCACTTCGCTGAGGTGCGAATGGTGTCGTTGTCAAGGCATTTATGGACGCCGTCATTTGGCTTCGGCCCAGATGTGACATGATGGCTCCGTTGAGTTTTGAATTCAAACCTCCAGTTGAGATTTGAGTCGTGGTCGTCGGTTGAGATTGGACGTGAAAAGCTCCGGTCGAGATTTGAGTCGTGGCCTCCGGTTGAGATTGGATGTGAAAAGCTCTGGTCGAGATCGGACTCGTGGCCTCTGGTTGAGATTTAAGTTGTGGCCTCCGGTTGAGATTGGACATGAAAAGGTCCGGTCAAGATTTGACTAGAAACCCACCGGTTGAGATCTGACAGGAAACCCACCAGTTGAGATTTGAGTGGAGTGCTCCGGTTGAGATTTGATTGAAGTGCTCCGGTCGAGATCTGAGTGAATGGTCCGGTCGAGATCAGACATAGTGCTTCGGTCAAGATCACGACGGAAGGCTCCGGTCGAGATTGAACTCTGGTTGAGATTTGATATAAAGTTTTGGTTGAGATCTAAGAGAAAGCCTCTGGTCAAGATTTGACAAAAGTCTTGTATGAAGGGATGGAGCTGTGTGATGGAAGTGAAGAACTCCAGGAGGGAAGATATGACTGTGGCTCAAATTAGATGTTCTTATGGGAAAGAAGTATCTCAATGATTTGATGTATGCTTAATTGAAAATATTGAGATATCATACAGACAGAAATTAGATGGGCCTAAAGTGTGACAATCTTGTCCATATGGTGTAGTCTATCATTTGTTGACCTAGAACATTCATGACAAATGGGTATTTATAGAAAAAGAAGATGCACAAAAAGTAAATAAGTACAGGCATGAATTATAAAACAAGAAAAGGATACAAAAATGGGCATGCAAAAAGAGAATAACAAAGCAAGAAAAGAAAAAAAATGTAAAATATATACCAGGGAATTAGGGTTAAATGGGGTCAACAAAAAAAAAAACTCCTCGTAATACCGTCGTAGAGGACCACCGTTGACGACAATGTCTAGGAGTATTTCGTCAAGTGTTTGCAGCTGGACTGCACCATTAGGAAAGATTTTATTGATAACATACGGTCCCTCACTTTGGAATTTCAATTTGTCGGGATGCTTCTTTGATCTATAAAGAAGCACTTGGTCACCTAAGTGTAAATCCTTGTTGCATAAGTGACGGTCATGTCAAACCTTTTGACGTCGTTTGTTAACTAGTTGTGCGTGGTAAGATATGAGTCTTGTCTCGCATAACTGGGCTAACGTGAATAGCCTGGTCTTGACTTGTTGCTCAATTGTAGCTTTCTCAAAGAGATCTGTAGAGAAGGCTGCCATGACTTTTAGAGAAGGTACTAAGAACTCGACTAGCATTACTGCCTCTTGACCATACATGAGATGGAATGGGGTAACCCACCATGTGGCTTTCTTCGGGGTGGTGCAGTAAGCCCAGATAGCTAAGAAGAGTTTCGTTTCCCAATTAGAGCGACTAGTTTCAACTATCTTTGTCAATATCTTACATATCGTCTTATTAGTTGATTCGGCCTGGCCATTACATCTAGGATAATATGGTGTACTCTTTCGGTGAACTACAAGGTAATGGTGTAGCAAATTATCAATGACAACATTTAAAAAGTGCGTGCCGCAATCACTAACTAGCTCTATAGGACAACCAAAACATGTACTGATGTTCTCGTAAAGAAAACGTGCTACAGTCTTTGCGTTGGCGTCCTTTGTTGCCCGAGCCTTAACCCATTTAGTGGCATAATCTGTGGCTATTAGGATATAACGGGCTTGGGTGTGTTTCGCTGCTGGGCTGATTGGTCCAACAAAGTCAAGTCACCATTTTTGGAAGGCTTCGCCTTCTATAATGGGAGTCAAAGGTGTGAAGTCTGCTTTTGTATTTTTCTTGACTCGCTGATAGACATCACATGTTTTAATGACAACAAATGTGTCTTTAAATAATGATGGCCACCACAAGTCTGCTCGAAGGATGATCTTAGCTGTCGCTTCAACAGAGAAGTGACCGCCGCCAATGCCCTTATGAGATTGAGATATTATCGATAGGCCGTATTTCAGATTCATAAGCACATCGCCGGATAATACCGTCAATGCCCCTTTTGTAAAGTTGTCCTGCTATTAGCTGAAAGGGCGCTGCAGCCGTATTCAAGCCTTCTTTGAGTCTGGCCTAGTAAATAATGTCTTAGTTGTTGAACTGCATAGACCATTGCCAATGCTTCTCGTTCGGTTGTTGTATAATTTACTTCAGCAGGCACCAGTTGTCTATTCAAGAAACGTAAAAATCTTTGCCATACTCATCTGGTTGTGCAAGAAGACCTCCAATGGCATACTTACTGGCGTCAGTATGCACATGGAACTCTTTTGTGTAGTTTGGCGAACGGAGTATGGGTGTCGTGGTAAGGGCTGTATTTAACTTGTCAAAGGCTTTAATGCGTTATTTGGTCCATCGAGAATCTACCACAACTAAAAAACGAGTCGTGCCTTGCCGACATAATCAATTATACAGATGCGATAATAATTTGTGTGACCGAGGAAGACGTAAACCTCCTTCACTATTGCAGGTAAGGGCATTTCAACTATTTTGAAGGGTCGGTAGAAATACCGTCCTTTGAAATTATGTTTCCAAGTACTACCCCATGGGTGACCCAGATTCGACACTTGTCAGGGTTTAGTAAAATTCCAAATCTACGATAGCAAATGAAGATCTTCTCCAGTGTGTCAATGTGCAGAGCCGCTAAGAAAATGTACACCCAGATCGTCGAGTTAAATCTCGACAATTCGATGTAACAGGTCTTGAAAGGCCAGTTGCATGACCCTCTGGAACGTTGAAGGGGCGTTGCATAAGCCAAAAGGCATGACATTAAAAGCATAAACCCCATTTTCTATGGCAAAGGCCGTTTTGTGTTTATCTTTATGGGCTATTTGAACAAGGAAATAACCACTGATTCCATCCAAGAAGCTGAAAGCTTCAGCTCCTACCATTTCCTCTAAGATTTGGGTCATTAAAGACAAGGGAAAATGATCTTTCTTCGTAACCACATTAAGGTTCTTTAGATCGACACAGATACGAAGTTTGTCATTTTTCTTGGGTACAACCACAATGGGTGATACCCAATCAGTATGTTGAACTTCATAAATGAAACCAGCATCTAGCAATTTCCTAATATCTTCATCGATTCTCTCGCGATAGACAGGGTTACATCTGTAAGGTTTAGTCCTAACAGGCTTAGCGTTTTCTTTTAAAGGAATCATATGGACCGCTACTTCAGGCGAGATTCCTTTCATTTCTATATAGTTCTATGCAAATACATCCTTGTATTTGCAAAGTAGCTAGATCAGAAAGTTGTTCGGACGAAAGGTGTGCACACGGGTCAATCATCATAAGTGGGATGATGGGTGTATCAATGTCTGTAGAAGACGGTGGAATATCCACATCTTCTACAACGGTTTCGATACGACATCGGTTGGAATCAGCATAGTCCACAGTGGCTAGTGCTTGACCCCAATTTATTATGTTTGTGGATCTCGTATAGTGGCCTTTTGGTTGGATCGGGACACTATCTGATTTGTCATAAGTTGTTGATGACCAATCATCATAAACTTTAGCGGGCTTGACATGGCCAGTTGAGTCAACAGTGACTCATTTGTCGTGATTGCCAAATGTGATTTTGCTATGCTTCCAATCTTGGACAACGCCTGCCATCTGGAGCCAGGGTGTACCAAGAAGGAGGTTATAAGTATTTGCATCTTTTGGTAAGTCTAAGATGACACAATCGAATACAAATTTGACACCTGCTATTCGAACGTTGATATTTGATAAATGACCGGCAGGGTCTGTAACTTGTTGATCAGCCATGCAAAGTTTGTAGCGTGGTTGATCGAGGGTATGGAAGCCCCATGACTTTGCCAATGACAAAGCCATTATATTTACGCCTGATCCGCTATCAAGGATAGCGGATATTGCGGGGGGATAGTCTTTATAGGACAGAGGCAAGGTGATGCTAGTCCCCTTAGCAACACCTATATTCAGCAGATTCATAGGAATATGAGAAATTTCAGGAATCTCTTCTATTTTCCGCTGGTTGTCAGGATTAGTAGACAGCTGAAAACTATGATGGATATAACGTTGAAGCCCGGTGAAAGATTTTATCGCGCTATGGAATGGCATGGTGAGTTGAGCTTGCAAGAGGTTAGAAAATACTTCAAGTCCCTATAGGGATTGCTCTTTTCCGGGGATTTGAGCGGATAACAGACTTTCCGTAGGTTCTTCCTCTCGCAAAAACTCATTTCTAAATTCATTGTACTGCCTTTGTTCCACTTTTGGGTTTAGGTAATCTTTGGGTAATGTGGAAGCTGTCAGGTGGCTTCCGTGATGGTCAGCTGATTTAGCAATGTTTTGCTATTGTTCTTGGTGTTTGCGTTGTGCTCTAGTGAGAACTCTAATAGGTTTGGATGATATATGACGTGCTAGAAGGATCATGTTAGGTTGTTTAGGATAGTCTTTGAAACTGTGTTTGCGAACACAGTCTGGACACTCCGCATGGTATTGGTTCTTAACTTTATAGTCAACCATGAAGTGTCCAGTTTCGCCACAAATAAAACAGCTGTTGCTCATTGGTCCTGTGGCAATAGCATAACCATCTTGGATGGTGTTGTAAAGCTACCTTTACAAGCTTTACTTCCGGCGCCAGCTATGTCCCCGGCGCCAGCAGCGCCCCTGCTGCTCCCGGCGCCGGCGCCGCTCTCGGCGCCACTGTGACCAGAATCCAGCCGGCACCAAGTTCCTATGGCTGAAAATCTTTGATCGGTTCTAGCGAAGTCCAGAGAGCTCAGATCGATGTGCAATCACCTCACACGATCTAGGCATGATTAAAGGAAGCTTGGGGATCAATAAAATCTAGAGAGAGAAAATGACTTTCTAGAAAGAGAAAATCCTAGAGAGAGAAAAACGTGCTTTACCAGCTTGGGTAGAGTGCTTGGTATGAGGGGGGGTGCCGAATCACACCAATACTATAGGGGAGTGCGGGTTGCGACTCAGGGCGAGCTCCAACCAAGTCTCAGCCTCCCTTGCTGGAATGTTGTCATGGCTCTCGCCTTGGCATGCTAGCGCCCCGGAGACTAGGGTCGGTCACACACTTGAAATGTAACCTTCTCAGATTTATCAATAAAGTGGGATTTTTCTCAAACTGACTCTGATTACCTTCTGGGTTTCAGTGTTCGGTAAAAGCGCCAGTTGTAAGGCCGCTTTCAAAATTTTTAACTTGGCACATAGCTGAGGGTCGTATCCCGGGACGCCAGCGGTATGCCGTCGGGACCATTCGGTCCGTGGCACCAACGGTATGCTGTCGGGACCATTTGGTCCAGGAACTGGTTGTTTCCATATCTGTCGCGGCTTGTGGTTCTGAGTGTTCCTTGCATGAACGTGAATGGGTTAAGCTCTTGGGGAACGGGCTCTAACCTGTCGGCTGAGTTGGATGGCTTGCTTGGGTGGATGTTACCTGTTTATGGCTGTCCAGTCTGGCGTGGCGCCAGGTTGGCTTCCAGCGCTCGTGACGAAGCTTTCAGTTGGTTAAGTCTGATGTAAGTCAAACCGCTTGCTTGGAATGGATGTTACTCGTTTGTAACGAAGCTTCGAGTTGGTTAAGTTTGATGTATGTTGGGCGGCTTGCTTGGAGGGAAGTCACCCACGTCGGGACCCCCGATCTGGCATGGCGCCAGGTTGGATCTCAATGTTGGTTTTCGGAACTTCAAGTTGGTTAAGTCTGATCGTTGTTGGCGAGTTGGCTGCTTGTATGTCAAGTGGGTTTGGATGGCAAGAGTTGAAGGCTGGGAAGCTAAGTCGTGGTTCCCGGCTCCCTTTGGGATGCCTGCGCTACAGATGGCTAGTTGTGCTGGATTTTGGTGTGGAATACTCATCTCGTTTGCACGCATGAGTTGTCGGTGTGATATGGTTGAGAACTAGCAGATGGGAGTATTGTATCGTGATTATATGAGTGATCGTAGGAGTTTTCTACAAGATGTGTTTGCGAAGATTCTCGAGAGTGTCTACGTTTTTGTGCTCCTACATATACATCAGGTTGTTTCCTTGGAGGTGGTCCTAAGAGTGCCAGCTGTGGTTGAGGTTCATGTCTAGATTGTCTGGGCAACTCTAGTATATGGACTTGGTTGTTTCATGGTGGATAATGCTGGTGTTGGTTTTGTGAAACAAACTGTTGTTGAGGAGATTGATAATGTCCCCCTGACTGGTTGTGTGGCTGGTTCCTCGGGTTATAATAGCAATAGAGTGAGGTATGACCCATAAAGTCGCAAATGTCACATTTGATCAATGAAGTATCTGGGACCGGTTGGTATAATGGGCACTCATTGCCAGTGTGTGCACCTTGACAGTGAGGGCACCATGTATTCTCTCGTCTATGGTGGATTTGGCCAGTGGGTAACTGACATGGCATCGAACTCTGGATAGACTTAAGAGTGTTTTGAAACTCTTTTGTGAGCTTTTCCATCTGTTGTTGGTGTTTCTAGTTAAGCAACTCCATTTGTGTTTTCCATAACTAGTCTCGTGTTTCCTCATTTGGTCGAGCTTCTTGGACAACACGATGTGCTCTCCGTTCACGTGGCTCATCGACATCTGATCCCTCGTCTTCTTCTTGAATGGCATCGGACCGCTTCTCCCCAAAATGAAATAGGAAGGGATGCATCTAGTCTCATAGCTTTAGCACACTCACATAGTGTCCTATTCTTTCTCTCAGCTACTCCATTTTGTTGTGGAGTATATGTGCAAGTAAATTCTCTCCTAATGCCATTAGTTTCACAAAACTCTTTCATTCTATTGGAGATGTACTCCCCTCCATTATCACTTCTTAATACTTTCAAGCTAATATTAAGTTGTTTTTCCACAAGAGTTTTGAACTTTACAAAGGACTCAAAAACTTCACTTTTCTTAGACAAGAGATAAACCCAAGAGTATCTTGATCTATCATCAATAAAAGTGACATACATAAGAGCTCCACCATTTGATTCATGTGAAAATGAATGAATATCCGAGTGTATAAGGTCAAGAGGAGAGTTAGATCTTGTCAAAGATCTCTTGAAAGGTAGCTTATGAGATTTGGAGAGTCCACAAGCCTCACAAAGCTTGCCACACTTCGATATGGCTTTGTGAAGTCCACTTGCTAGCTCCTTTGTCACCATGGTCTCCATAGCTTTGTAGTTAGGATGGCCTAACCTTTTGTGCCATAATTCCACTTGAGTGAGCTCCTCTCTTGCCATGTTCACACTTCCAACCATCACATTAGCATCGAATTTGAATAGCCTCCCTTGCTTGAAACCACTAGTAAGGCATTTTTCATCTTTCAAGATAGAACATGCTCCATGCTTGAAATGTACATCTAATCCACTATCCATAAGTTGTCCTACACTCAACAAGTTCTTTGTAATTGAAGGTACATAAAGAACATTGTCTAGATCTACTTTTTTAGATGATCCTAGACATAAAGGAATGGATCCAACACCTACAATCTCACATTCTTGATCACTTGCAGTGAAGAGAAATCTCTTAGAACTATTGTAAGAAAGTAGATTAGAAAAGTAGTCTTTTTGGTGAGTCATGTGAGAGTTTGCCCCACTATCAATCCACCAAGTGTCTTGATTAGATGTTTGTGGTGAGGATACCATCAATAGATTGCCTTCTTCCTCCTCCTCTTCAAACACAAGATTGCCTTGAGTGTCATTCTCTTGGGCATTCTTCTTCTTGTAGCACTCGGATGCAAAATGCACTTTAGCTTCTTCTTGTCCTTCTTGCTCTTGCCTTTGGAACTTGATGCTCCATCTTTGCTCTTTATCTCCATGTCTTGAGTCTTCTTGGATGGAAACTTTTTTTTCTTGCCTTTCAAGGAAAAGTTAGCTTTTTCATCACCATCATTCAAAGATAAGGAACTCATCCTACTTTTGATATGAAGCATTCTACTCTCCTCACTTACAAGCACACTTTGAAGTTTTTTAATACTAGGAAGTGAATCTTGAATAGCAAAGGTTTGAACAAGATTGGAATAATAATCTCCTAATCCATTAAAAATGATTTGAACTAATTCATCATCTTTGATTTTATCATCTATAGAAGACAACTCCTTATTTAAAGATTTGAGATTCTAAAGACATAGTTTTGGGCACTTTCACTACTTCCTTTCATGCTTTGAAGGATTTGATTCCTAAGCATGAGTATCCTTGAAATATTTTTGGATCCATAAATGGATTTTAATGAATCCCATGCCTCTTTGGATGTGGTACAAGATAAGATTTCCTTCAAAAGGTATACAAAACATATATATTCGAGCACTTGCCGGCCTCCCGGATGACCGTAGTAGCGCCATTCATCTTTATGCAATGTAATGCAACTCTACATCTCTTTTTGTACTTTACCAATTCAACTCCTCCTTGAGGTTCTACTTCCACCTCAAGTACTATGTCATAAAGATCATGAAGTACAAGCAAAGAAAACTAACATTAAACACCCAAAAATTTATCTAAAACTACTCCAAAAAGCAAGAAATAGCTAAAATGCAGCTATACTAGTTAGTGGCAACCTATCCCCAGCAATGACGCCACTGTAGGGTCGAAGATCTTGCATAGTATAGCCCTCCCACTTGTCAACAAGGGTTAGATCATTGGATAGGTGCCTAACTATAAAAAGATGCTACTTTTAGTTAGTTCTCTACTTTTTCTCTAACTCTACCACCACTATCACTACACACCCCTAACTCTACTCCACTAAACTAACTTTCATCTTGATTTTGGGTGAAAGAGAAGAGAAGAATGAAAGATGTTGAGAGGAGAAGAGAGAGAGTGAGAGTGGAGGTGGAGGTTAGCTCAAATGCTCATTTTACTTGCTAAAGGAGAAACATCAGCTATGGAAACCAAGAAAGCATAAACTTGAAAGCAAATAGAAAGCAATAATAGTAATAACAAACATTGAATAGCAAATGAGGATGCTTCTCTTCCAAAAAGAGTAGAGTTTCTTCCTTCTCATTATGCATGGAAAATAGAGTACATGAGGTGTCTTTTTATAAATGGGAAAGGTTGTTGTAAAGCTGACTTGGGTGCACCCAGCGTGCCCTGTAAGACTCAAAGGGGTGACACTCCCTAAGGTCCCAGAGCAAGTTAGAATGTCAAGGACTGAGCCTCCGACCTGTGGTGAGCCAGTCAAGTAGTCACAAAGTCATGAGCTAGCTCTGGAGCTCGAGTCATGGCCTAGTCAGGAAAGCAGGTTGATTCGGCCGCCGGGACGGCTCCCGGGACCCATGTCCGGGAGCCAGACTGATTCTGCCAGGCTTGCCAGGCTTAATCAGCAAAATAAAAACTAAGTCCTAAAAAGCGTGCTTTACCAGAAAGCACTATGTTTCAAACCAGAGGGGGTGCGCCGAATCACAGCAGAACTATAGGGGGAGTCCGGCAGACAGAAACTTGGGCAGCTCAACCAGCGCCAGGAATCCAGTCGCCAGGTCTCAGCTCCCTCTACCAGCACGAGCCAGGCACAATGCCCAGCACGTGTTGGTGGTTCAAAAAGACTTTGATTTGCCTCTTGGGTTTCATTATTTAGTAACATACTAGTTGTGAGGCCAATTCGAATATTTTATCTTGGCGTTGGACTAAGAGTTAACTCTTGGGACTCGAATGGTATGTTGTCGGGACCATTCAATCCAGAAATTTATTGTCTTTATATATGTGTGTGTGTATTGTAGCTTGTGGTATTGAGTGTACTTTGGATGGAAGTAACTATGTTAATCTCTTGGAATGGGCTTTGTGTAGCGCAGGTACCCCAAATGTAGCTGGGAACCACGACTCAGCTTCCCAGCCTTCAACTCTTGCCGTCCAAACCGACTTGACATACACGCAGCCAACTCGCCAACAATGATCAAACTTAACCAACTTGAAGTTCTGAAACCAACATTGAGATCCAACCTGGCGCCATGCCAGATCGGGGGTCTCGATGTGGGTGAGTTCCCTCCAAGCAAGCCGCCTGACATACATCAAACTTAACCAACTCGAAGCTTCGTTACAAACGAGTAACATCCATTCCAAGCAAGCGGTCTGACTTACATCAGACTTAACCAACTGAAAGCTTCGTCACGAGCGTTGGAAGCCAACCTGGCGCCACGCCAGACTGGACAGCCATAAACAGATAACTTCCACCCAAGCAAGCCATCCAACTCAGTTGACAAGTTAGAGCCCGTTCCCCAAGAGCTTAACCCATTCACGTTCATGCAAGGAACACTCAGAACCACAAGCCGCGACAGATATGAAGACAACCAGTTCATGGACCGAATGGTCCCGACAGCATACCGCTGGCGCCATGGACCGAATGGCCCCGACGGCATACCGTTGGCGTCCCGGGATATGACCCTCAGCTATGTGCCAGATCAAAAAGTTTGAAGCGGCAACTGGCGCTTTTACCGAACACTGAAACCCATAAGGTAATCAAAGTCAGTTTGAGAAAAATCCCACTTTATTAATAAATCTGAGAAGGTTACATTTCAAGTGTGTGACCGACCCTAGTCTCCGGGGCGCTGGCATGCCAAGGCGGGCGCCAAGACAACATTCTAGCAAGGGAGGCTGAGACTGGGTTGAAGCTCGCCCTCAACCCGCACTCCCCTATAGTATTGGTGGGATTCGCCACCTCCCCTCATACCAAGTACTCTACCCAGGCTGGTAAAGCATGTTTTCTCTCTCTAGAAAGTAATTTTCTCTCTCTAGAAAGTAATTTTCTCTCTCTAAAATTTATTGATCCCCAGGGTTCCTTTAATCATGCCTAGATCGTGTGAGGTGATTGCACATCGATCCGAGCTCTTTGGACTTCGCTAGAACCGATCAAAGATTTTTAACCATAGGAACTTGGCGCCGGCTGGATTCTGGTCACAGTGGCGCCGGGAGCGGCGCTGGGAGTAGCGGTGGCACTACTGGCGCCGGGGGCAATGCTGGCGCCAGTGGTGCCGGAAGTAAAGCTTGTAAAGGTAGCTTTACAACACTCTGGGCTGAGTTGGATGGATTATGCATGAATGAAAGCTACTTGTTTATGGCTGTCTAGTTTAGTGTGGCGCCAGATTGGCTCCCGACACTCATGACGAAGCTTCGAGGTGATTAAGTCTCCCGAGATGGTCATCTTGGAAGTTGATGTATGTTAGCATGTTGGTTGCTTGTATGTTGGGCTTGTTGGAAGGGTAATTGTGAAAGTTGCTAAGTCGTGGTTCACAGCTCCCTTTTCACAGCTCCCTTTGAGACGCATGCGCCAGAGTTCCATTGCAAGAATGGGTGCTGCACATCACTTGTAGGCCATGGAAGTTCTCTAGATTCAAAGATTCAAAGTGCCCCAAGATGAATCCTTAAACCCCATGCGACCAGCGTTTATATAAATAGGTCAGAATACTCACTCCATGCCAAGGGATATGTGAAATCTTTTTAGGGTTTTAGCGGCGGCCGCTCGATCCTGGTTTTCAATCAGAGATTTCCATCGCCTTCCTCGCTTTCGATTCTGTTTTTCAGCTAGTTTTTCTTCTGCTTGATTGTTTTTTCTCTTACTGTGCTTGTTCTTCGCCTTTCCTTTGTTCATGCATGCGTTTCTTGTGTGTTTGGCAGAAGTTTTGTTAGAATTTGCGCTTGTCGTTTCTGTAACACTGCCTTGTAAAGCCGTATTCAAGCTTCCTCTCTTGAACTGTGGTATATTTGCATAGAAAATCAAAGTTTGCAGTATTCATCATCTTGCTGTCAACATAGATTGTGTTTCCTATGTTTAGCAGGAATGTTTCAATTATGAATGACATATTTAGTACATGTGTTTCGTTCCTCGTTCATAAACAAGATAGGCTTCTACACGTTAAGCACTATGTCCTGATTGCATACGTAGTATTATGAAAGCCTATGCGATTCCAGATGTCCCAGATCTCCGTTAATTTAGTTTCCTTTTAAAGGAGCTTACTCTTTAGCTGTCTTATTTTCTGCTTACGGTTATTGTGGGTTGGCTGCAAGAATGATGAAATGCACTGGGCACTGATGCAAGCTATTGCTTGTTTCAATGAATGAAGTGCTGGACGCAGAAAATCCTGTCTGACTTGCCTGTTTTCTAAAACTTGTGGTTTCTTCACTAGCTTCTTACAATGATTATCTAATCAGAGTAACATATATTCTGGATTGCAAGGATGACAACATGCATTGGGCACTAAATTTGTTCGTGAAGATGGTCTACATACGCAAAATCTTGTCTAACTTATTTGCTGTTCAGGATTTGGTTTACCTATGGTTTTTGTAATTGAGATTTTATACAGTTTAGCTCTCTCATCATCATTAAATGGACTAATCTTGGATTGGAGAGTTTTGAGTTTACAATTTTGGTTATTTTCTTTTATATTTTCTCTTTATTGGGTTGAATGCATTTCATGCCTCTTTCAAATCTATAGCAGTGTCTTGCTTGTTATTGTTATTAACTTTGTTCTGGTTTGTCTATAGTTTGTGCGTTCCTGGGATCAGTTTTACTCCACTATGAATTTGTTAATAATCATCGGGGTATTGTGATTTCATGCCTCTTTCAAATCTATAGCAGTGTCTTGCTTGTTATTGTTCTTAACTTTGTTCTGGTTTGTCTATAGTTTGTGCGTTCCTGGGATCAGTTTTACTCCACTATGAATTTGTTATAATCATCGGGGTATTGTGATTTCATGCCTCTTTCAAATCTATAGCAGTGTCTTGCTTGTTATTGTTCTTAACTTTGTTCTGGTTTGTCTATAGTTTGTGCGTTCCTGGGATCAGTTTTACTCCACTATGAATTTGTTATAATCATCGGGGTATTGTGTTTGTATGAAGAAGAGTCTACATTTTTTTCTAGTTTCTTATCCACATCAAGGTATTCATGTTAAGCATTTTTTTGAAGGTTTGAGATGCTAAAGATTTCGGATCATTTCAGTTAGTTGGTTGGCTATAATATATATCTGTATGATGACATGAAATTCAGCTTCTCGGTCTGTCTGTCTGAAGATAGATGTTTATTATCTCTTCCTGTAATTGGTTAATGTGAAAGTTGGGGTATCCGGTGTTCTATTGAATTACAAATAATTTTTGTTATGTTTCTACTTGCAATAAACTATCAAATTTCAACAATATAAGGAGTTTGTGCAAGCTCATGCAATGATTATATCCTTTGTACCATCAAAGTCCTAGTGATACAATGAGGACAACAAAGACTATGAGCATATGCAGGCATCAAATCTCTTCGTATTCTGTCTGGATATTGTTACAACCTTAGAGCAACTTTTCATGTAACCCATTCACCTCCTGAAAATGACCCCAAAAGGGGGTAAACGGGTCAGTTTCATCCTTTCCATACAACCCGTTCACCATCTCCACCCATGGGCGGTGTCATTGGGTTTGAACAAATTACGAAATTAGGTGCTCAGCAAGACCGGGTTGCCCAGGTTGAGCACATAAGGGTATCATTTGTGACATCATTTCAGCTTTAGGTTATTTTTCATGATCTGTGACATTGTTTCAAGCTGCAGTTTCTCTCATGGAATCCTTGTGTACATGAATAGGTAGTTCATAATAACCTGTGGATCGTAAAAGAGGTAACGTGGGCATGGCAATTTCATTGCTTTGTGAAGAGGTGGGTTACATGGAAAGATGCTTTTTTAAGTGTTTTGGAAAGCTAAGGGCTGAATTTTGTACTTGCTGCACTTATGATTTTTGAGAGTATACACTCCTTTTTTGTCAGAATTTTTAAGTATGTTATCACTATTATGTCACACTCTTTATCATAACCTCTTAAGTATTTGATTTCTATCAAATGTTGATAGTATATAGAGATTTTTTATTGAGAAGTTTGTGGTTATCTTTGGAAGTTTAATATCAATATCAATGACTTTACTACAATAAAGTGATATCGACTGAAAAGGTGTTGAAAATGCAAGGATGATAAATTAAGAGAATTCAAAATCTTACATTTTTTTTCCCGATAGGCTCTCTATTTTGGGTAGTAGATATTTAGTGAACATATATGAATTCGGAAAGGATCTTATAATCTCAGGCTACAAATGTGAAGGCTTGAAGTTATATTTAGTACTTGAATTCAGCCTACTTAGGACTAAATGATGCTTTTAAGAATCCATGTAGTTTCATGGGCTCTACAATGATTTGAAATGTAGTTCAAAAGGCATGAAGGCAAATTCAAAATATAGACATGAAAAAGAGAAGGGAGAGCATTGCAATGATGCTTTGCCTTCTCTAATAAGTGGGAAATTGGTAAGAGTTTGCTTGTCCCTATTTGTGATTACACGTTCCATGCTAATTGCCCCACAAATAGAACATGCAAGTAAAAGAACGACGCTTTTCGTAAGACTTATTCCCACCATGTCCAAAAACAAAGGTCAACTCTTATCAACAACCTTATTCACCTCACAAATGATGATGAACCAAAATATATGATTGTTGGCCTTGATAGACTACTAGCCTTAAATTATCTAGTTATAAGTAGAAAAGGTTTAAAAGGGAGTATGCCTATAAGGTAAGTACAAATGTGGGATGCATATTATTATATTCAATACACATTATAAGACCAGTTTCATAATATTGATATTTTGATATTTTTTATTTCGACTAGATATGAATATGGCTCCTTATAATACATGTGGTCTTATAATACGGCCGTATTATATACACTCATTATAAGACCAGTTTCATAATATTTAATTAAATGATTCATATCGCCCATATGACAAATAAGTGATTTTAATTTTATTTTGGATGTTTCATGTGAAAGAATAGGTCTCATTGAAGGGTTCATATCTCCCATTTGTTGATTGATGAGGCGGTGAAACAAGTGATTGCACCTAGCTTTGTAGATTATTCTAGTTAAAGCCTCGTGACATGGTGAAAAGCATTCATCCCTCAATTGATGTGTGATATCCATTGTATTTCGAAATCTTAATAAAAACAAGCGAAAAGTGGTTGAGGCCACATGGCCCTGCCTTGGTTAAAACATATTTTAAATAGGTTTGTTTTATGGAATATAGTGAGTACATATAATGTACATGTATATTTTTTATAGAATTTGTTGATTATTACTAAAATATAGTTTCTTTGTATAAGGAAACATTGTATGGGTTGTATTTGTCACTTTTGTTGTTTTTTAAACGGAGTTACATGTATGTATATGTGGGGGAACTTTAGTTTTTTATCTAACATGTTGTCAAGGAAAAAAAAAATTAACTGTTTATTTTAACATTTTGAATGTAACAAATATAAAAACGTTTTTCATGATCTGTCAAGGAACGGCTCCTCTTATTTTTAGCTCCCTGCGCATGCGTCAGGGTGGGCCAGGTAGGGAGGTTTTTTTTTTTTTTTTTGCCTTGGTGCCACGTGTCGGGCACCAGGGTTTATCCCATAAACAAATCTTAACTATATATAACTGAATCCACCTATTTACTCACATGTGTGCGCGTTTCATGTATTAGTGTTTGTAAATATGCGATTTTGTCTTTTGTCCAAAATTGCTTATTTCTTGTGTGTTTTTGTTTTTGATTGTTACATATTTTTTATGGAACATTTTGGTTTTTTGTTATTGTAAGCATTTTGAATTTGCAAATATGGTACATAATACTTTCATCAGTATATAAAATCCTGGGATACAATGTTAGAACACGTTGAAGTAATTTTTTTGTTGATTCAATTGAGAATTTATGGACGAGGTTTTGAACAGAACATAACAATGATGTGGGCTAGCCGGGTTTTGATTTTTTGCAAGATTTTGAAATGATTATATTAGCACAATGTACATCGTATGGATATATTTGAACTGGGTTTGACATTACTATTAATATGTGAGCAGTACACGTGGATGCTAATATTTCTATATTGTAACGTGTGGTATGCATAGTTATGGGATGTATTGTTCGATACGAGTAGTACATTGTAATGTTATACATATTCAAAATAGACAAAATGGATCATATCTAATAGTTATTGAACTTTGATATTGAATTGTATTCAAATATTCTTCGGAATCTTGTATAGTTGTATATTATATTTGATAAGTTCCGTTAAGAAAGTAATTTTTATACCACCACATTGCATCTTGGCACATAGTTGCATATGAATTGTGTGGTATTCATAATGTGATAGCTTTAACAAAGTTAAGATAACAAGTTGTGAATACAAATCTGCATAAATAAAAAAAACGTGTTAGTATTAAGTTTCACATAGACATGGATGTACATATTAAATGTAGTTCAATACAAATATACACAAATCAAGAACGATACTCGTGTTAAGGTCTGCATGGAGATAGACGTGCAATAATAAATGCAATTTAACCAACAATTTTAAAAACAAAATTTGAATTATGTATGCACAGGTAAGTAAAAAGTTAATTTCAGAAATAAAGTCTACGATAAGTTAATGGTTGCAATAGGCAAGGCGCAAGTGACATTTCAGGAACTTGTTGCTCACGTCGTTTTGTTATTATGGCATTATTCAATTGTCTATGTGTGATATAGCTAATATTATTTTGATAAATTTATGTATGAAAAACATATATAAGTTTTAGACATAAGTAAATAAATTATAAACAATAAATTAATATTGAAAGTGCCATAATATTTTTTATAGCCTAGCTATGTTTTTGTATTTCTATTACTTGTAATTAATAACTTTTGAAATGAAGTTTTTTTTGGATGCAATCAAGCATAGCAAGGTTCTAGAAAAAAAAAATGTTGATTTATTTACAAAATCAATATATCAGTACAATTTCAATATATGGATACGATTTCAAGTATTGGATCTCCTTATATTTCTTTCATTGCATGTTACACGAACGAAAACAAAGTCTAGATAGTTTACATATCTAAGAACTATCAATATTAAGTAGCTAGAAACTTTCTTTTTGTACATGTGTTTTTTATTTGCTATTTCATTGCATGGATAATAAAATACGGAACTTTAATGTATTTTATAATCTAAAAAGAAATACCTTGATCAAAATCATTTTAGATTTTATTTAATTACAGTGATCACAAAATATTTTAAGTTGGACATTTGAAATGAGTAAAAATATATATTGAGTTTTGCAATAAAATATAGATAAATTATGTAAATTGGTGGATATATAAACAATCATATATATTATTACGTGTGTGCGAGTAGTTTTGCTAGTTTTGGTAACTAGTCTTGATTCTAGCTCATAGTTTGGATCCAGATCTTTTATTTGTACATCCTCCATCACTTTCAGGATTGATTGGGATTCATTTTGCTGTAAAATTTTGTCATGGTATCAGAGCCTAATCAAAAGTGAGCTTTAGATTTGATTTTCTCAAGCTTAGATCCTAAATTTGAGTAGTATTGGCTTTGTCCTTGCTACTAGTTGCTAATCTAGTGATTGTACCTTCAAATTTGGTTTCATTTGAGTGCTAATAGTTCAAAGGGAACTTGTTTTGCTGAGTTATAGCTGCAGGAACCGAGATTGACCCATTTCCATTCAACCAAACCAAATTAGAAAGTTCTGATGAGTTGAATCTTGGAGTACATGTCTCCTAGTAGAGATTTTCATAAGGATTTGAATGCCTCCACTCTTTAGAAGTTTGGATCATCCATTTGAGAGCTTAATTAGGTCGTTCTTAGGCTTCCTAAAGTCCTAAAATACACCTTTTAGGTTCAGATCAAGTGTTTTGATAAGTTTTCATCTAGAAATGCAAAACTAGTGAAAATTGTGTTTCTATTCTACTTGGTTTTGGATGGTTTTGTAATTGAGTATGTCAATGTGATTCAACCTGAATTTAAGAGGCTTTATTTTTTAGACATTTGTGTGTTATAAAGTGCTTTTGGTTCAGTATAGGTGGATTCACCCTTCTTGGGAAGTCGAGATCAAGGAGGAGACTAGTTTTGATCAAATCTATAGTAAGTTTGGATCTAGTTTAGATCTATAGTAAGTTTGGATCTAGCTTAGATCTAGAAGATAGATCAAGCTCAAGATCACCTTAAATCTTGTTGAGAAACTAGAGAGTGATTCATCTCAGGTTCCAAAGAAAGTGGGATAGCTAGTAGTGATCATATCTTGTACAATCTATCTCCTTATCATTGAAGATGGCATCCATAAGTGCCTATCTTTTGGATTCTAGGGATAGATTGAACTCCTTAAATTATTTAATCTAGAAACAAGAAGCAACTAAATACAAGAGAAGGTACAAGCTTGCACTTCATTGTAGTAAGATGAATGTTGCAAATGATTTGCTCAAAGAAGTAGGAGCATGTACCTTAGCCCAAGAGGCTTGGGAGACTCTTCAAAAGATCTATGAGTCCAAGAATAGCTCAAGGTTACTTTCCCTCAAGAACCAAGTTCTTGAATGCTTCCAAGGGAGGAGTGAGAGTGGACATCAATTTGTTTTGAGAGTAAAAGATTTGAACAAAGAGCTTATTTATGTTGGTGAACCTATTAAAGAGAGTGAGCTTGTGCAAATAGTTTTGAATGGCTTATGTAGTGATTTTACTAACCTTGTCCAAAGCTATGCCATCATGGGAAACTTGCCTACAATTGAAGACCTTTCAATTGTGTTGATGGCCGAGGAGAGTAGGAAGGCTCATATCAAATCAAGGATGGAGAGGCTCTCCATCAATGATGGAGATCAAGGAGGATCCACATCCTCATCATCACAAGTCAAGCCCAAGAAGGACAAATCTAAGATAAAGTGCTACTATTGTAGCAAGATGGGGCATTATGCCTCGAAATGCTTCAAGAGGAAGCAAGATCAAAGCCAAGCCAACATTGGTCAAGAGGAGGAAGAGAGCTATCATGAGGACTCACTCATGATGTCACCCTTTTCATCATCAAATGTCAAACTTTGAAGATCCTTGGTGGATAGATAGTGCGGCTAGCTCCCACATGTCGGGTAAAAGGGAGTATTTTTCTCAACTCACACCTTATGTAGGACCTATAAAGTCCATTTTTACAACAAATAATCATGAATGTAAGATGTGGGATCCATTCCCTTATGCTTAGGATCCTCCAAGAAGACTAAGATAATTGGTGTTCTCTTCATTCCCAGCATCACTAAGAATTTGCTTAGTGTTGGCCAACTTTTAGATCATGGTTTCATTGTGGAGTTCTTTACTAATGTACGCAACATCAAGAAGAATGGGAAGATCGTAGCAAGAGGAAGAAGGTTTGGGAGGTTGTTTAAGCTTGATGCTTTTGTGGATCCCAACAAATTTGTGATGGTAGCCAAGGAGGACAAATTGACCACAAATGATTTGTGGCACAAGAGGCTTGGTCACATCAACACCAAGTCTATGGAAGCCACATGCAAGGAGGAGCTTGGTCTAGGCCTTCCAAGATCCATGGAAAAGGAGGAAAAGGTTTTTGAAGCATGTGCTTTGGCTAAAGCACATAGGTTGCCTTTCTCTAACACTATCACTAAGACTACTCACCCTCTTAAGTTGATTCATTTGGATGTACATTTTGCTAGCACAAAGAGCAATGGTAGAGCCACAATGTTTGTAATCTTGAATGATGAATCCTCTAAGAATCATATTGGTAAAGATATGGTTGAGATCAAGGAGGAGCTTGATCAAGGAGGAGCTTGATTCGAGAGCTTCAACTATTCCAAGGAGAGCCATAAGAGCAAAGATGGAGCTATCAATGCTCATTTTTGTAGACAAGGAAAGGCAAGTTGGAAAGAGGGGTACATTTTGTACTTCATTTGCTGAGTTTTTGTAATGAAGACCCTATGAATTCTAAAGTATGGAATGAAAGGTGTTTGTCACATCTACTTACTCTTGAGTGTGCTAGAAGTAAGCATGACATTTTCATTCATAAGTTGAAAGAATTTGACTTCATTTTCAAAGAGGCATATTGTGAACCTTGTATGAGAATAATTGAATCATCCTTGAAGGACACTTATATCCATACAAGAGTATTTGGCCTCATTAGTTTCAAGTTCAACAAGTATGTAATGCAAATTGCAGTGGTAAGCAATTGTGGACTAGTAAATTTGGTATAAATAATCTTGTTGATTGTTTTGTTGACTTGAAAGATCATATTGAGAAGGATAACATTCAGGTTTGGAGACTTGAAACAAAGTCCTTGAGAGTCTTGAAGAAGATCATGGTTAGAATCCATGTTTTCATCATCAACACCAAGAGGGAGTGAGCATGATGAAGAAAAAAGACATCAAGGAGGAACCCGAGAAGGAGCACTTGTCTCAAGGCAAAAGAGACCTGAATCTACATCAATATGAAGGTTTGGGTGAAGAGAAAAGAGCAGCAAGGAAGTTTATCCATATCTCCCTTTACTCATCTTATTTTGTGTTTGATAGAAAACATGTCAGGTATTTGACAAAGTCCTTTGATGAAGCTAGTATGAACATTGTTTTTCATCCTATATCTTATGATGATGAAATAATGATCATTACTACTTTGATTGGAGTTTCAAATATGTATTCAAAGGCCTCATATTGTGATCCATTCACTCTTGAATTTCCAAGGAATGAAGACCTTCATTGGAAGGATGCCAAGTTGGAGTTCATTGTTTTGGTGGATAAAGTCAAGATGGTGATATCTCAAGCTTTGGTTGTATGTGCTTCATACAAAAGTTGGATCTTATGGAAAGCTGCTATTTTTCATGTTTATTTTGAGGAGGAGACTCACATTTTGCAGCCCAAGGTGATCATTCAACAACCTACCAAAGACAAAGCTTGGATTTTGAAGACAACCTTTATGGAGCTTTCACTACATTTGACAATTTGGAGCTCAAATTATGTTCTTATTGTAATGAGTGATCATACTCACTACATACATCAAGAACCTGTAAATTATATTGTTTTTATGCATGTAATTATTATTGATCCAGGTTAGTCACATCAAGCTAAATTGTGAGGAGGAGTATTAAAATTTCACAATTCTAGCTTGGCCAATTTTGGTCACATGCATTGTAATTGGCAAGATGGCCATGTAAATAGATGCCACACGTGCCAAATCACATAGGATGCTTTTCAATAAGTTCATTCCTCATATTACATTGTGATAGCATCTTTGAAATGAGGCAAAAATGTGTTTGGATAGGCTAGAAAAATTCTAGGATCTAAAAATAGCATGTTTTACATTATTTTTGGATCTTGAGATCTCGACCCCAAGTTAGGGTGGATCCAATGACCTATTAGGGTAGATGTTAGGGTTAGGGTATAATAAGTTCAGAGGTGTCCTAATATGCTCAAATCCGAGTTTGAAAAGTATAAATGTATGATGGGATTTCCATCCAAATATCAAGAAAAATTGAGTTTTTCCACTTCTATCATCATTCTCTTTTGGTGGCAAGTTCTAGCTATTGAATATGAGTGTTCTTATGCATTAATTGCTTGGTTTGGATGGTACTAAACCTGTTTACAGGTATGAGGAGCTTGCTGTACTTTACTTTGGTTCATTTGATCAAATCTATGTGCCGAATGTGGAGTTAAATGCCAAATTTGCTAGTTTTTTGTAACTAATATTGATTCTAGCTCATAGTTTGGATCTAGATCTTTAATCTGTGCATCCTCCATCACTTTTAGGATTGATTAGGATTCATTTTGCCGTAAAATTTTGTCACATTCAACATTTTGAATATCAAAATACTAGTTAGACAATACACGGATAAATGTTTAAAATTGTACGAAATATTTATAAGCTCAAATTGGAACTAGATTGCGAATAACTAAACCAATACATGATTAAATTGTAAATATATGAAGTGACTAATTTGGTTTCAAATATATGAAATGGAATTGTCAAAAAACAATTGACCTAGCTATTTTTTTTTACATGCATTTGCAAAAAACATGCCTTATGCTCTTTTATTTATTTTTAATGTATTGCTATGACAAACAAGTTACAAATTTTGAGTATACTAGTTATAAGTAAAAAATGACTCCCAATTTAGCCATGTAGTTTATAACAACATACTATTTAACTTTGGCGAAAAACAAAAACATTTTCAATGTTTGTTCAATTTTTTATGACGACATGTGAACGTTTTTAATCAGATCGCATTTTAAATAACTGGCTTTTTTTTTATAAGAACATAAGCAATCTTTTATTTAAACAACTAATATCTTAAATATTTAATGTTTCAAAATCACAAGTATCAATTATTGAAAACAAAAAACTGTTACCCAATATTCTTGCAAAGCAACAAGTATTTTCAAACGTGTTTAAAATTTATATGTCATTGTATTTTACATACTCGTTTGTAACGCACGGTAACACAAAGCCATGCGTTCGAAGTAATGATCCCTCGAATTTCCTAAACACTCATGCTCAATTTCTAAAAAAATTTGTTGCACCATTCGTTCAAATAGTACACGTTCTTCAATTGGTAAATCTCGGATTTTTAGGTATAACAATATATCTACTCCATCTATTAAAGGTATATTTGGATTAAACCAATCTTGTATTTTTGGGCAACATCCCTTGGGTAACTTGCATGGAATCCATTTGATAAGAAAACCAGTATAGAATCCGGCAAGTCGAATAGTTGGATCTAAACAGTGCGTGGCTTTGTCAACAAAGACTTGCAAGTTTGACATTGTCTCTTTAAACGTCATAAAATTTCCTGGAATTATAGGCCAACAAAATAACAAATCGCTATAACTAGAACTGGGTCGTCATATTTGGAGTGTTTCCTCTGATACTAGTTGTTGTAAAGGTGGAACGTCAATGTCCTCACGTACATGTACAATTTATGTTCAATGGTTGACAATTCTCTTTTCAAAATAGAAATATCAGCTTGTAGTACAATCTTTTGTCTTTCTAGTTCATCGACAACACACAAACGAGATTCAACAAATGCGATCGGAGAAGATTGTACATGGGAATCCATACAAGTTGATATCACATGTCCATTGACACCTTGACAATAAGTTGGGCCAAGATTGTATCATTCAAATAAAATAATTGATATGAAATAGACATAAAATGATTTTGTTTTCTATTTAATAATTTTACAATTTATCCTTGTACAAGGTCTTTCATTGAAATAGACATACCTGATTTGCTTTTGGCACGTTTGGTATTCAAGTAAACTAAGAATGTATTCGATAGTTTCCACGAATATGTCAATGTCTGTAGCACTTTTGTGATGACGTTGATGTAAATCACGATGCGCTACATGAACAATGTCAATGATGCACAACTTCCCAATGGTCGAAGCCCAATTGACAGCTATAGTATTTGTCGCGGGATGTTTTCCCTGATAGATACAAGCTGCAATACTACTCCAATGCATTTTCAGCTTTGATTCATATGAACAAACTATTTTGTTGACAATAAAATAACATAACACCTGATACACGATTTTGTACTTTTGAGACATCTAAGAGATCTTTCTCAATAAAAGGCAGTTGTTCACCAACCATGGAATTGCAGTCATTTTGTGTCAATATCTAAAAATTAAAAACATTCGGAGTTTTGTACGGAATGTCGAACAATGCACAAAAATGACAAACACCTATTGACAATCGCGTCTTTGTTTGGCGAAGCGTGATGTTTGTAGATACATTGTTCCAAAATGAACTATTACAAAGAACATCAATTGTCTCTTTTGTCAATGCATGATTTCAAGCTAGTTTTCCCTGTATCTCCAGTATCAATGCGAGTACATATTCCATGTTGTATTATTGTGAGTGGTGACAATATATATTGCTTAGGTACAAACTTTGTATCACCTATTCAAATGCCGAATTATCAAAAAATGCAGTATAATTGTGTACCGAAAGCAATAGAAACTGTCGACGACCAGGATTAGTACTTTTGGAAAGCTTGATCGCAGATAGGACTTGTCGATGAGGGTTGATCACAAATTTTTTTGGAATGTCGCGATGAGCGACATTTTCTTCTAAAACCATCCGTGACAATGATGACTCTGTGAAATACCTTTCTTCATTGATGGGTACCCTATTTAAGAGCGTATGTTGTTTACCAGACATGGTCCATTCTTTTAAACCTGGCTGTTACAAGATACAATTCATAGTCAAGTAATTGTGACCAGTGAATGACTCATCATGATATGTAATTGATAGTGATCTTGCATAATGTGTAATAAATAATCATGCAGATCATATGCAATGTCTCTGAATTTAAAGATCCAAAAATATAAATTAAACAACAAATAAAACTTTGAAACAAAGATTTGTAAACTTCATAGAAATTTTGAAACTGGTAGATCGCGACAGTTTTGACAGGATTGTTTCTAGATTGTTGCTGTTTACAGATCGATCACATACTCGAAAGGTTATTGATTCATGAAAGATTCGCGAAAGCTTCAAGATTTGCTATAGGCGACAGACTAGGCCAAAGCTTCAGGATTAGGTAACAGAGTTTCAAGATTCGCGACATCTTCTGGTAGTGCCTTCTCAGCATTGGCATCACCTTTTGGTAGTGCCTTCTCAAAGGAAGAAGATTTTTGGTCTACTGAATCAGGAGCTTCAAAGCACATGACACGTACTGAAGTCTGGTTATCTAATTCGCAAATCTCAAAGCTTTCGCGAATTAGATAACCAGTTTCCGCTACGTGTCATGTGCTTTGAAGCTCCTGAATCAATATCATCTGAATAACTTATGGTCTAAATTTTTCTCATAAGTCTCACAAATACTAATGATAACAACCTTTAATCCTTCAAGACGTGATGGACATAGTTCTTGGCCTTGAAGAAGAACCACAAGTTCTTCAAGAGGTTCAAAAATACAAAAAGAGAGCTAGGATGGCTCTCCACTACATTAAGATGAATGTCTCTAATGAGATATTGAGGGAGATAGGTACTTGTACAACAGCCAAAAAAGCTTGGGATTGTCTCAAGATTATCTATGAGGCTAAGAATACCTCTAGGCTTCTCACTCTTAGGAATGAAATCTTTCAAAGTAGCCAAAAGAGTGATGAGAGTGCATCTAGTTATGTTTTGAGAGTAAAAGATATTCATAGAGAGCTTGCTTGTATCGGTGATTCCATCAATCAAAATGAGCTAGTTCAAGTCATTCTCAATGGCTTGAGAAGTGAATTTGATAACCTTGTCCAATCCTATGCCATTAAGGAGGAGCTACCAAGTTTGGAGGCTCTCCAAAGTGTGCTAATTTCAGAAGAATCAAGACAAGAGTACAAGCTCTTGAGGATGGACAAGCTTTCTCTCACTCATAATGATGGCAAAGCTCTCTTTGCCAAGGATAAGCACAAAGGGAGGAGCAAGAACCAGCATCAACAATCCTCAAGCAAGGACAAAGTCAAATCCAAAGACAAAGATGAGGAGGAAAATGATTCCTCTAATGCTTCATCATCCAAGCTCAAGAAGAAGAAGATCAAGTGCTTTTATTGTGGCAAGAAAGGTCATTATGCCACTAATTGCTTCAAAAAGAAGAATCAACTCAAGCAAGCCAATATTACCAATGAGAAGGAAGACACTATTGCAAGTGATGGAGAGGGATCTCTTATGGTCTCTAGTTTCTCATCTACTCCTTTCAAGAAGGACGACGTATGGTATATTGATAGTGGAGCCTCTTCACATATGTGTAGCTCCAAGGACTCTTTCTCTTCTATTGCACCTTATGATGGAGTCAAGAAATCAATATACACTGCAAATGATTTTGAATGTCCCATTGAAGGCATAGGGAACATTCTCTTGAAGCTTGCATCCTCTAAAGTTCTTTCTCTCTCTAGAGTTCTTTATGTACCTAAGCTTACCAAGAATCTTATTAGTGTTGGCCAATTGCTTGATAATGGCCTTGATGTAAAATTCAATGTTGATACTTGCACTATTAAGAAGAATGATGAGATACTTGCATTAGGATCTAGATTTGGTGGCATCTATAAACTAGATCCAAATGAGTATGTGAATGCTTGTAATGTTGCTCTTGTGAACAAGCTCTCTATGGAGGAATTATGGCATAGGAGGTTGGGACATCCCAACTACAAATCCATGCTCTCTATGATCAAAGAAGCCAAAGCTATTGGCTTGCCAAAGTCACTCTCCAAGAAGATCAAGCCTTGTGAGGCTTGTGCTATTGCTAAATCTCACAAAAAGCCATTTACAAGATCTTCTATCAAAAGAAAGCATCCTTTGGAGTTAATCCACTCGGATGTGCATTTCTCATCAACTACAAGCAAGGGAGGAGCCACTTGTTTTGTTACTTTCATTGATGATTACACAAGATTCACTTGGATATATCTTCTTGCTTCAAAATCTATGGTGTTTGATCATTTCCTTATTTTCAAAGCTTATGTAGAGAAGCAATTCTCATTCAAGATTAAAGCTCTTAGAAATGATGGAGGTGGTGAATATATCTCCAATAAATTTCAAGATTTTTGTGAGCTTGAAGGCATTAAAAGAGAGTTTTCTTGTGCCTACTCTCCATCTCAAAATGGAGTGGCCGAGAGAAAGAATAGATCTCTATGTGAATGTGCAAAATCTATGAGAATTGAGGCATCTTTGCCCAAAGATTTTTGGGGAGAAGCCATTAATTGTGCAAATTATCTTTGCAATATTCTCCCACATATAGCTCTTGGAGGAAAGTCACCATATGAAATCTTATTTTTGAAGAAGCCTAAGGTTGATCACCTTAGAGTTTTTGGATGCTTATGCTTTGTGCATATTCCCTTGGAAACAAGGAAGAAGGAAGATCTTAGTGCATGCAAAGGGATCATGGTTGGATACTCATCCACCAAGAAGGCCTATAGAGTCTTTATACTCTCTACTTCTCAAGTTATTGAAAGTAGAGATGTTGTCTTTCATGAAGATCAACACTCATCATTTGAAGAGGCCGAGATCAAGAAATCTATGGATGCATCATCAATTATTGATTTTGAAGACAATCATGATGTGATGAGGTCGAGATCTGAAGAAGACTCTCCTCAGATTTTTTCACCAAGAAGATCCATGAGAGATAGATCCGAGCCTAAGAGGCTCTCATATGTTGACAAAGGCAAACAAGTGGATCTTGATTCCACTAATTATGTTTTTTATGTCTCTCATGAAGAGCCAAAGAATGTACAAGAGGCACTCAATACGAAGGAGTGCTATGATGCCATGAAGCAAGAGTATGATGCATTGATCACCAACAATACTTGGGAGCTTGTGGATCCTCCATCCAACAAGCATGTGATTGGTTGCAAGTGGGTATTTCGGATCAGATTCAATCATGATGGCACCATCAACAAGCATAAAGCAAGACTATGTGCCAAAGGATTTGCTCAAATCCATGGTCTTGATTATGAGGAGACCTTTGCACTCGTTGCAAAGATGGTGACAATAAGAATTCTTATTTCTCTTGCTTGTTTTTTCAAGTGGAAGGTGTTCCAATTAGATGTATCCAATGCTTTTCTAAATGGTTATCTTGAGGAGGAGATCTATATGGAACAACCTCAAGGATTCATCAAGGATGAGTCCAAAGTGTGCTTGCTCTTCAAAAGTCTGTATGGACTCAAGCAAGCACCAAGATCATGGTATTCAAGACTTAACTCTTTTCTTATCTCACTAGGATTTACTCTTAGTGACTATGATCCTTCCATGTATCTAAAGTTTGTTGATAGCAATATTGTCATTCTTCTAATTTATGTTGATGACATTATTCTTTGTGGAAGTTGTATCAAGCTAGTTGATGAAACCAAGCTAGCACTTGGATGTGAGTTTAAAATGCAAGATCTAGGAGAGATGCATTACATCCTAGGCCTAGAAATTGATTTTTATGAAAATCATGTCTTTATATGCCAATCTAGATATGCTCACTCTATGTTGAAAAATTCCATATGGAAAATTCTCAGAGCAGATACTCCAATGGAGCTATGGCAAAAACACACTACTACATGCATTCAATCACTTCCAACTCTCACTCACACGTATAGGAAGTATTCAAAAAATAATCTAAGTAAAAACAAGCTGCTCTCCTCGGGTAGAGAGAGAAAATGCATCATGAGCTCTCGGGTAGAGAGAGAAAGCTAGAAATCCAATAACTCACAAAATCCATGAAGTCACCAAATCAATTAGATTCAAAATGAGGAGTACAATGATACTAGTAGGTCCACGAGCTACCACTATGCTTAACTATGATTGGACCATATTTTGTCACCTCTTGATCCTATTGGATCATTGATCCATGCACCTCTTAATTCTATTGGACTATATTCAAGCACACCTCAATTTCCTATTGGACCTCACAAGGTTCCACCTCTAAATCCTATTGGACCTCTTGGAATTCATCAAACAAAAACTTTACACTTGTCTACACTCTAATTGGCACGTGTTTAGCCTCTTACTCTATTTTGGCTCAATAGTGGCATTACAAGTGGAAATGCATAATTTGCCATCTATGCCAAATTTATTCCTATCAACATCCTACACCTAGATGCTTGATGTAAAAAACATAAGACCCCTATATCTAACATAGATAATCTTTTTCAATTCTTCACAAGATGAAACGAACTACATCATATGGAAGTTCAAGATTCAAAATATTCTTCAAGATAAAAAAATATTGCGAGATCGTCACAGGTGTCGAGATACATTCTACCATTGACAGAGAGTCGCGGGAGTATCAGAGACGTACAAGAAAAGCTCATCATATCATCAACTTATCAGTGAAAGATATGATTATATCTCATATTAGAGATGTTGTTGGACACAAGGAGGCTTAGGATATATACTGAAAAACTTGTACGAAATAGTAAATCACAAATCATGTTCTTGACTAATAAGCTTCACACATAGAAGGTGGGTTTACGTGAATCAGTAACAAATTACTTTACTCGAGTGGAAGATCCGAGGAGCCAACTTATCACAGTTAAAGAAAGCATTCAAGATTCAGTTTTGGAATCCATTGTACCTAATAGTCTACCTTTGGCCTATCAGAATTTTGTAATGATGTTGTGATAAATTCAGAGAACAGACATTTTTGGCAAAAAAACAAGAGCAAAGTTCCAAGAAGGGTAGCAAAGGAAAGATGAAGACTAAAAAGCAGCAAGATATGAAGGAAAATCAATCAAATTCGTCAGAAGATGGGAAAAAAGTGGTTCAAAAAGGAAACTGTTTTATTTGAGATGGAAAATTTGCTGAAGAACAAGAAACTTATAATGCAGAATTGAGTGATGTAGATTTTAAAGACTATGAGTTGTTCTCGACATCGACATCTTCTGGTAATGCCTTCTCAAAGGAAATTTTTTTTTAGTTTATTGATTCAGAAGTTTCAAAGCACATGACACCTAGGCGAGATTGGCTATCTAATTTTCAAAATTAGATGATGGGTCAAATGTAAAGTTGGGGGACAACTATACATATGATATAAAGGAAGTTGGAAAAGTACAAGTAGAACTACCTTCAGGGAAGACTGAAAATATAGAGGATGTGTTTTATGTACCAAGAATCAAGAAAAACTTGCTCTCAGTATCAGCTTTTGCAAAGCAACACATGATGCAGTTTGATGAACAGATGTCTCTCATCAAGAAGAATGAAGTAATAGCTAAGAGCATATTTGCAGAGCGGTTGTATAAACTTCAAGCTCAGGTGATGGATCATCATGCAAGTGTTGTAGATACTGAATCATTGAGTAAGTTATGGCACAAGAGGTATAAACATCTCAATTCCAAAAGTCTACAAGTCTGAAGGAAATTTAACATGGTTATAGGTCTTCTGATCACAATGTTTGTGAAGGTTGTGTCTTAGACAAGCATCATATAAAGAAATTTTTGTCTAGTACACTCAGGACGAAAAATGTTCTAGAACTTGTTCATACAGATTTGTCTGGTCCTATGAAGACTCAATCTTATGGAGGAGCAAGTCTCTATATGGTGTTTGTAGATGACTACTCTAGAAAGACGTGGATATGTCTTCTGAAAAATAAAGGTGAAGCTTTTAAATATTTTACATGGTTTAAGATACAAGTGGAGAAAGGAACATATAGACAATCGGAGGAAGCTTACATGGGTCGGAAGCCAGATGTAAGTCATTTGAAAGTGTTCGAAACTATTGCTTATTCTCACATACCTAAGGATTCTAGGAGCAAATTGGATTATAAGGCGACCAAGGGTTTATTTCTTAGTTATGATAATCAAGAGATTATCATAAGTTATATGACAAGGGTAACAAAATAATCATAAATAGGGATGTAATCTTTGATGAGGAGGCAATTCATAAAGATGTAGAGATATATTTTGATAAAGATCAAGATGGTGAAACTTCTATATTATATGACGAGTTATTACAAAAACCTGAATCGATATATGTATCGCCTACACCAATTCAAGATCCTAAAGTGTCTTTGATTGAGATAGGAAAGAGGAAGGAAAGGTCAAGTATATGGGATACTTATTCACCTCCTACTTCACCAAGCAAGAAGCATCCTACATCAGAAACTAGAAGATTGCCTAGATGGTACTATGAAACTATCAAGGATGGTGTTATTATGGAACAGGGAGAATCTAGTATACAAGAGACTAGGAGATCAACTAGACTTGAAAAGCAACATGAAGATCAAGAGTCGACAGGAGGATCGATAGGAGGATCATCATAAAGATGGGGATGTACACTTTGCTTACATGGCTATAGTATTGGAAACCAAGGATCCATCTACTTTCAAGGAAAGTGGAGCCTACAGAAAAACAAGTTGCAGATATCTTTACCAAAGGTCTTGACAAAAAAAAAATCAGAAATTTAGAGAACTTATAAGAGTAATAGATAACAAAGTAAATATTAAGGAGAAGTGTTAGGAATTGATGTCTATTTGACACCCCTCAATAATAGTTTGGCCATGTTTGTGTGCTATTTTTAAGGGCCATTCTATTTATAGTAAATTTGTTTTTTATACTTATGCATGTAAAAGACACATCAGAGGCGTGCAAACTTCTCAAGGGTCTACCTCCAACAGAAGATGGGTCTACATCCAGCAGAAGATGAGTCTACCTCCAGCAGGAGGAGGAAGAGCATGAGGAACTCTAGGTCCATGGAGCGTCACCAACAGTCTTCTACCAGCAGCATAGGTGAAAGAGATGATCCACATCTGCGAGTAAGCTCCACGAATTTCTCTAGAAACGAGTTTCTCTAGACACGAATTTCTCTAGACGAATTTCTCTAGACACGAATTGTTATTATTATTATTATTGCTGGAATAAGTATTGTTGTTATTATGGGATTGATGCCTTCTAATATTCGATTGGAAGATGGCTAATCTGCCTGCACGGTTTAAACAAGGAGTAGTATTATAAAGAGAATAGCGACTAAGAAGAAATGGCGTCATGCCCATGCTCATCTTAGAAATGCTTTTCACCTCCAATGGAAGCTGCCCTCGGTAATATTCATACCCCGCTCTACACTTCTCATTTTCTGATCATCTTTTCACTGCATGGAAACATCTGATAATTATCGCTGCTTTCACAAATCTAAACCGAAAATGCATCAAAGAATCTGATAATAACTGCCGCTTTCACAAATCTGAACATAAAATGCATCAAAGCATCTAATGATTACTTATTACTGATACTTTGACGGATCTGAACTCCCGAATACTTGAAAGTAGCTCCAACCATTATGTTCGGCAATGCACAACACATTTTGGCCCAAATGGAAATGGAAAAACAACTAGACCCTGTCCTGTTGAGGACCACTTGAAAGGTTCATCCGCCTACTTAGTACTAACTTTATTATTATATATTCACCAGTCGGAATTGTGGAGTCTTAGACATTATTATTCCGCTAGAGAAGACGATCCCTATACATAGTATGGTTGTTCTTTACCGCCTCGATATCGTCAGAATGTTGTAAGAATCTTGGACAATGATTGACAGGAACAGAGCCAATTGAAACTACGAAACTGGGATGATTGTCCTTACATACCTACTGATTGATAAGTGGTGATAAATTTCATGCATCTAATTCATTTCGAAATCCCGACCAGTTCAAAATTCACATGATGGATAAGGCGGCCATAATAATTATAACAAGATAAAATCTGAATTTTCAAGTTTCTTTACACAAAGGAATCGATCATTCAGTCAGCTATTTCTTTTATCTGGAAACCTTAAAAACCCAAGCTATGAAAAAATCCTAAAAAAAATTCGTCAAATCCGCGCGCGTGCGCGCACACACACACACACACACACACACACACACACACACACACACACACACACACACACACAAAACTCTAAAAAAATCCACTCTCACTCACTCACTCACTCACTCTCTCTCTCTCTCTCTCTCTCTCTCTCTCTCTCTCTCTCTCTCTCTCTCTCTCTCTCTCTCTCTCTCTCTCTCTCACACACACACACACACACACACACACACACACACACACACACACACACACACACACACACACTCGACTCGAATTCAAAGAATTTTTCCAGACACAAATGTCTAAACTTGAATTTTTCTAGACACAAATTGGACTAAATGCACACTCGACACGAATTGGACACGAACTCAACTCAAATTGAACACAAATTTTTCGAGACTCAAAACTCGAATTGTTGGAGATTTTACTTTTTGGAGTCTCAAAATTTTCGAGACTCAAACATGAATTTTTCTAGACTCGAATTTTTGGAGTCTCCAGATTTTTGGGACTCAATTTTTGGAGACTCCAAATTGTTGGGACTCAATGTGGAGGAACAAATTTTTGGAGACTCGAGACACGAATTTTTGGAGATATTTTTGAGGCATATTTCGAGGTTTCAGTTTTTGGACACGAAATTTTCGAGACGCGAAACTCAAATTTTTGGAGACTTCAATATTTTGAGTCTCGAAATTTTCGAGACACAAATTTTTTGAGACTCGAAACTCAAATTTTTGGAATGTCCAAATTTTTGAGACAATTTGTGGAGAGACGAAATTTTCGAGACTCAAAACTCGAATTTTTGGAGACTTCAATATTTCAAGTCTTGAAACTCGAATTTCTGGAGTCTCTAAATTTTCGAGACAATTTGTGGAGAGACAAAGTTTTGAGTCTCGAAAATTTTCGAATTTTCGAATTTGTTGAGACAAAAAATTTTCGAGACTCGAAACTCAAAACTTTTCGAGACCCTTTTTAGGGTTAGTCTGAAACTTGAAAAATATGTTTTTCAATAAGTAGGGGCCAGCCCTCATTATCTTCCTACTCCTACGGGCGAGTTGAGTCGAGTGGTGAAAGTTACGTCACCTCGCACACTACGTCTAAGCCACACTCCTTAGTCCTTAACGTCGCTTAGGCCAAGTCTTTGTACCGATGACTTTTTATAGTAATAAATCATCATTCCTCGATGATATATTTGTCTACCGACTAAGGAAAAATTGAATTTCCTAGCTAAAGAAAAGGAAATACACTTAAAATGACTTCGATGGTTTGTCCACTGACCGCCGACTGCCTTTTCGCCAATACTGATGTTTTTCTTTCCCAAAGCGTTACTAAATCTTTTGCAGGGGTTAGCAAATAAATCCTCCAGCTAAGGTTTCCTGCCTAGTCTTGCCGAGACTCAAAACTCAAATTGTTGGAGATTTCAATTTTTGGAGTCTCAAAATTTTCGAGACTCGAAACACCAATTTTTCTAGACTCGAACTTTTGGAGTCTCCAAATTTTCGGGACTCAATTTTTGGAGACTCCAAATTGTCGAGAGTCAATGTGGAGGAACGAATTTATGGAGACTCAAGACACGAATTTTTGGAGATATTTTTGAGGTATATTTCGAGGTTTCGATTTTTGGAGACGCGAAATTTTCGAGACTCAAAGCTTGAATTTTTGGAGACTTCAATGTTTTGAGTGTCAAGATTTTTGAGACACGAATTTTTCGAGACTCGAAACTCAAATTTTTGGAGTGTCCAAATTTTCGAGACAATTTGTGGAGAGACAAAATTTTCGAGACTCGAAACTCAAATTTTTGGAGACTTCAATATTTTGAGCCTCAAAACTCGAATTTCTGGAGTCTTTAAATTTTCGAGACAATTTGTGGAGAGACGAAGTTTTGAGTCTCGAAAATTTTCGAGACTTGAAACTCGAAAATTTTTGAGACCCTTTTTCGGGTTAGTCTGAAACTTGAAAAACCTATTTTTCAATTAGTAGGGGCCAGCCCTCATTATCTTCCTACTCCTACGAGCGAGTTGAGTTGAGCGGTGAAAGTTACTTCACCTCGGACACTAGGTCTAAGCCACACTCCTTAGTCCTTAACGTCGCTTAGGCCAAGTCTTTGTACTGATGACTTTTTATGGTTATAAATCGTCGTTCCTCGATGATATATTTGTCTACCGACTAAGGAAAAATTGAATCTCCTAGCTAAAGAAAAGGAAATACTCTCAAAATGACTTCGATGGTTTGTCCACTGACCGACTTTGATTGAATTTTGCCTTTTCGCCAATACTGATGTTTTTCTTCCCCGAAGTGTTACTAAATCTTTTGCAGGGGTTAGCAAATAAATTCTCCAGCTAAGGTTTCCTGCCGAGTCCTGCCGAGGTTTCCTATCGAAGTATTGTCGAGGCGTCCTACCAAAGTACTGTCGCGCTCTACTACCGAAGTACTGCTGAGACCCTACCGAAGTATTGCCAAGATCTCCTATCGAAGCCCCGACTAGGCCAAGAAACATAAATTATTGCACACAACATCTCGAGATAGGATACAATCCTACACGTGATGATAGATTTTACTATGAAAGAAGAAAAGTAATACACGAATAAATTCTCTATTGAATGGACTAAGAACAAATACGGAGAGGAGAGGAAAGGGCATGTTTTATCTCCGACAAGGATATAAAAGATGCAGAAGATTGGAGAGTGGTCGTATATTTACTCGGTGTGTCTTTTCTTTATAAATGCCACATTTTACTGTTGAAGTGGTTCGGAGCGGCTCTAGTGATAAAAGAAAGCGTGGGATCGCGTCTTCGGCTTCCGCTAGATAGAATATTCAATACTTGTTGCAGAATCAATGTCCTTATCATGAAGATTATTGAAACGAGGATGTTTGTGACCATCGGGAACACTAGGTAGATATATTTTAGAGTCAAAATGTGAAGTTGGATCGACGTAGATGGTAAGCAGATAATTGACGTGATAATCGGGCTCGATTCGGAATATCAAAGGCGTCATTTAGGTGGAAACGAAAAGTTATAAGTATTTTCTTAATATTTAAAGACAACATATGCGATGGGTGGGAGTGTCTTCAAAATCAAAAATAGAAAATCGAAAAAAAGAGTTGTTGATGGAAATAGGATGACTCCTTCCATGTTCGGGAACAGAACTTTATCCTCGCCAACTAGCTGTAGTGTTACAAAACCTAAGATTGAATAGTAACCATATGATCTTAACTTTTGGTGGTAATATTGAATTTTCATTCCCAATTAAGGTGTGTTGCGAAATAAGAGGTTAGTGTAATTTAGGGAGTAATCTAGAAGGTGGGTGGACTAATAGGGTACACTCGATATTCCATCTCACACTAGTCGAAGTTCAAACTTTTCGAGGAAGTTTGACTCCTGCAGCAGGTCCTTTATCACTCTGGGAACACCTTAATGGACTTAACGTTGTTTTATTGAAAGGGATGATAACGGTAAAGTTAGGATTGATAAAGGTAACGTTAAATGGTTGGAATCGAGAGATTTGTGATTCCATCTTTATGATGACACTGAAGCAACAAAGGTGAAGGATTCCAACACAAAGGCCATACTCTTCAATGCATGATTTGCAGAATTTTAATTCCTTCATAAGATTATTAGTAAACTGCCATACAAAGTCTCAGACTCTTTAGAAAAAGTTCAGAGAACTTTTTAAATGTTTGGTGTGTCTGAGGACTTTCAATAGAACCTTTTAACAACTATGTCAGAGTATAACTTGGCAGGCTTATCTTTCAACGTAAGCCTCTGGTCCTTCAAAAAGTATATCTCACAAATCTAGAATCGAAATGCCAGATGAAACATCATACTCTAGACTGTAGATGGCGGACAACGAAATCAACTCAATGTATTTCTTGTAGTTTGAAGCAAATTCTTACACAAACTCATGATTACAATACAGCTCGTACTTTAAAAAAGAGACCTGACTGCAGAAATGGTACAAGCTCTTGGTAAAACAATTACAAGTTTGTATCATCTATACACCACCACAAACCGTACGCAAAACTATGAGCATCTTGCCATAAATTTGAACCTGGCAAACTTCATAACCGCGTGCTATATTGCTTTCCGTTTGTTTCTACGAATTTGATACCCAGTTTTTCCTTTCAAAATTATGCGCTTTCAGTTTCTATCAGTCTGATATTCACTCTCTCTTTTCAAAATCGCTTCTCTATAAATCACAGGATGTAAATTACGTACGATTCCTGGAGAAGACTACGATTGAAATAGGATCAGATGACGTAGGTGGCACCCAGACATTCACACCCGCGCCTGCATGCAGGCCAGCGAGAAGCTCCAAGAAAGTGACAGAGAAATAACAAAACTTCAAATTGTCTCCGTCCACACTGATTTGCGACAACGTGAAGGCTTTAAAAACTTCAAAATACAATGTTTTTAAAAACTAAGAACACTAATACGTGTCGATGTCGCAATAATCATAAGGCCCCTCAAAATATATAAAAAATATTTTTTAAAAAAAGAAAAGAAAAAGAAAAGATCGCAAGCAGGCTAAAACCAAACATGAAAACAATAAGCCCGTGCCTACGGCAGGGCCAACAAAGGCCTTAGTGAAGAGTCAAAAGCACAAATGAGTCTACAAATAGGTAACTTTCACCCTATTATGTGCATGCATCCAATACATGTAAGGCCTCACAAAATGGTGGAAGTCACCTGACTGTTAGTGGATGGGGTAGTTTCACCTAAGTTTGAATGCTTCATATAGAGAAACAAAGACCATTATTTACTTTAGCAAATGCTAGCCTTTTGAAAACAATTGCAAATTGCATTTCCCAAAAGTCAAGTGAAGCATGTTGTAAAACATCGTGACATCTATATATGAGTATCAAGCAAAATCTAGTCATATATAGATGTCACAATGTTAGGGAAAACAACCATTTCTCTAGCTTGGTAATAATTTAGTCTTTCCAACAAGTCGATACATTTTGCAATTTAATCATTATAATACATGTTCATGAAAATCACAAGTACATTAACAACATTTTAAAATATGAGTTGTTTCATCTACAAGATCTAGCTCACTTATTCTAGTGATTGATTTTCCAAGGCATCTGAGACATCCTAGATGTATTGAAGTATGTATCTTGCAGGACTAGAACCATAGGCAGCTTTATCAAGCTTGCAATTTGATTTAGTGGTGAGCTTTTGTGTTTGGCCTCAAAAAGCTCACCAAAAGTCCTCCCCATCAAATAAGACACAATTTAATAGAGGTCCAAAAATGCTTTTCCCACAGACCCATCTACCATAAAGTAAAATATACTTAGACTAGTAGGATACAATAATCTCTCGCCTGTGAGCATTTGGTTAGAGTTTCAGTTTCCAAAAAGCTCGCCAAAAGTCCTCCCCATAAAAAATCTCCTGCTCCCTGCAACTTGTTTCAAAGCATACTCAAATCCAACCTACACATTTTCAAGAATATCTGCTTAAAATCTCCTCTACCTTCCATCTTCTGAGATGGATGTTTCAGTTTCCAAACAAAGAATGAACTAAGGCCTCAAAATTGCTCTCTATTTATGTTCGCCAATTCACCCACATGTTTTTGTGAGAAACCATTCTTCAATTTACCTGGGTTGGAATGTTTTTAATCCAAAACACATTCTGTTCTCGAATGTGGCCAGAAAAATCTAAATATTTTTTTTTAATCGTTTAACAAAGACAAAAATTTATATTCATGCACAATTTTTTTTTTTGGAGTAAAAAAAAAACATTCTGGCCCAGTGCGTTCCAGAATGTACAGTGCATTCCGACCAAAAACGGTCAGAACGGGTTTCTAAGCATTAAACATTGGTGTAACCTAGAACTGGAATGCATAACCGTCTTCAAAAAATTTATTTCGAAGTGTTTCCTTCTTTGAAGCATAAACAAAAGCAATATACTGCAATGCTTGACTGTCAGTTTGGTACTTTTTGATTGCAGCTTGACATGCACTTGGAACTCCATCTCCTCAGAAAAGCTGGAAGGGCTTCCAAAACCTTGAAAGAGGTTATATTTTATTAAACCTTGGACTCCATAAGAGATGAGGCTGAATGTTCTAGCACAATGACCATATTGCATAGAATAGCATTAGTGATGAAAGTCGACTCTTCAACAAGGCAAGATTTTTGTTGCCGTATAAATAGAAAGGTAAATCTCCATAGGTTTCTAAAACTAAATTCAAGCTATTAATGCCACTTTGAGTGAAAAGGGTCTCCAGCAATCAGGGCCATGTCCAGCATATTCCAAAGCATTTCTTGCTGATGACAGGAAAAAATGTCAATAGGACTTATTGTTTGAACACATTAAAGCCTAGAGGTGATAAAACTCCAGCATGTTTTCATCTCTGTGCCAAAAGCAATAGAGCAGGGATCAATGAATACAGAGAATGTCAATATACTCTTCCAAAGTTCACTGTCCATCTTCTTCCCCTTTTCAGCTATTTATTGTACGAAATTAAGAAGGAATAAATTTGCACAGCTTCTTGTAATCCGATAAAGGATTCAAGCTTCATAAGTTTGTAGTACATACTCATAGTTATTGTATACAAGTTAATGCTACAGCTCCATATTGACATGAAGATGAGCGCCCATACAACAGAGTGGCTGATTTGAGAGGCTGGACCTTAAAAGAGAGCACTGTTCCATCAGATCAGATTACAGCAGCACTGTGCCTAACTTCAGCAGGTGGTACAGAATGTAAAGGATTCAAATCCTGAAGCCTTAAGGCTAAGTAAGGTACCAAAAATTTCACTCAAGCTCCCGCAAGAAATCTTGATTATCAACAAAAACCTGCAAAGAAAGCCCATGATGAGATATTAGATTACAAACCATAAAAATTACTATAAATGTACTTGATCAACAAATCCTGGTTAATCCATCAGGGGATTAAGCCAATACAATCTTACGCATTTGCCAAACACGTTTGTTGATGGTTCAATGTGAAAACAAGTATAAATTTCTGAGTCAAATTTATGTATAAAACTGGTAAATGCATGAAAAATTTCAAGTTTGTGTAGCCTAGGCCCTGTATACTTATTAATCACTATTAGTTGTGAAGTTGTATAGTTGATTAATTGATCATTTCATTGCATGTGGAAACCCTAATGGTTAAGACTTTTCATTATGTAAAAACCCTAAATCATAAAATCAGAGTGGAGGCAGTAATATGGTAAATGGAACACTTTTGCATAGACTATTGCATTTCTCGAAAATCGACTCCAGAGTAACCAATTGATGGATTGTACAACCTTTGTGCCATGTGTTCAACCTACGTGGCTTGCCATGTGGCAGCCTACGACAAGCTTGGCAGATAGCAGGGATATGACATGCATATGTGGCCTGCTACACAAAGCCTATGGTAGGCTTATGTGGCTTGCCGCATGGCAAACCCCAAGCCTACATGGTTTGCCATGTGGCAGGCCTACATGACAGGCCACAATGAGATGACCTCCGGCCACATTCGATCTCTAATTTTTGAGGGAGAGTTGTTTACTTAAGGGGGCTCTTTATTTGAGTTCACTTTTAGCCACAACATGATTTTTCTTAGCCACTTTTCAACCATTGACAGATTTTTCTTTACAACCCAAGCTGCCACCTTTTCATTTCCATCCATGATTTTCTGCATTTCCTGCTTCCCCTTTTTGTACTATCCTATCATTTACAATCAGTTACACCTTAAAAGAGTTGGCAGTAATTCCGCAAGGATTTCTACATGTTTTCAGCTCAGATTCTATTGCACGTATTCTTACGACATTCTCCTGTCGAAAGTGAGCATGGCATTCAACCCAATTCTTGCTCTGTAAAAATGGACATGGTAGAACAAGATTTTAGCTCCATGTTTTAAGCTATATGAGAATTATTTAAATCAATCAATTTGAGAGCTCTTAAGAGGAATCAACCATATGAAAGAGAAGGAGAGAAAGAGACTCTCATCGATGGAGCATATCACATAACCCCTAAAACTCTACTGTGAAATCCATGCAGGTAAAAGCATGACTATATTTTTGAAGGTACAACTTGGCAAGCTGACTAGACTTTGCTGACTGGGAATAATGTGAACATCATACCGTTTTCCAACCATCTGGATCCAAGCAAGCTGTAATTTTAGTATTAATTCCTGGCAAAGGGCCAGGCTCTCGAGTTATTTTCCCACCCGATATGCGAATTGCCTCAGCAGTCTTATAAACATCATCAGTACTTATAGCAATCTGTGCACAAATAATGTTTCAGAAGAAGAAAATATACAAACTTGACACCACAAACACCAACTAAATTTTAAGTCTCAATGTTTAAAAATTCCAGAAATGAGTTCAAAGCTTTCCAAAGATCACAAATCCAGTCCCAAACCGACCCAATTGATAAATGGCAAACAGATCACAAGATCACTAACCACTCTTTCTGTTTTCATAGCCAGGAAAAAATCAGCAGGAAAGTAAGAAGAGTCCAAGACAACAGAACATCCATGATCGAGTGAACAAAAAAAGCTTATATAGAAGAATGTAGCTTGGATGAAAACCCAAATGAAATTCTATCACATATATCAACACAAACATCTCTTTCTGCTGGTTAACCAGAATGTTTGGATGCATTGCACAGTGCATGACAAATTCACACGCAAGATTTAGTCCATCCTTTGAGACGCAAAAAGTGTGGCAGCTTAATTGATTTTTAATTTCAGCATACATAAACTAATTGGATCAAGCTTTAAAAAACATGATGGATAGAGAAATATTGATGGAGATGACAAGCTCTTACTAGCTTCCACAACCAGAATGGAAGAACTCACATGAGTAAAGGAGAAAGCACACAAGAAGCTCAGACTTTAATGAAATGGATAGCAAAGTACAAGAGAAAATACAATACAAGACTGTCTCCATACTAGCTGGAATCTCTCACAGCATGTAGGCCCTCAGGACATTAATCACTGATCCAAAACTAGTAGCTCGAGTTTGGGGGTACAAGTTATTTTCACTTTATCAAGCTCCCATACAAAAGTACATTCAAATACAGCATAGATTTGTTTTGACATTGTTTTGATTTTAGCTTCTAGACTAAGTAAAAAAAAAGCTTATTTTTGGCTAGAAATGGATTGCAAGAGCTATGTCATAGCAAAATCAGAACTGTAAAAGGCTGGTTCAGGTGGATTTAAGGTTTAGAAGATCAGTGGGTGCTTGCATGAGGGAACTATGTGTCCAAACATGTGGAAAAACCCGAAAATAAAAAAAGAATATTGTTTAAAGGTTTTTTCATGTTTTCAAAGGACAGAATAGGTTGATTGCTTGTAAATTTTGCATGCGTGTTCTTCAACATCATCTGAAGCTGTCTTTTTAGTATGAGCAGAAGGAACGAGCTGTAGAGGCCATGCAAGGCCGAAAACGCGCTGAAAAGTTGATGATTTTCATGGTTTTTTGGTGATTTGATTCTTCAGAACTATAAAGGGATCGTGGACAAAACTGAAATTTAATTTTTGGTTACGAGTGGCTATTTAGTAAATCGCCTGACAATTGATTTTAAGAAGCATGCTCTCACTTTCAAGGAGGGTGATAAAGTGGCTACATTTTTTGGAAGTAATTTTATTCATCCGTCAAATATGATTTCTAATGTTAATATAATGGAGGCATTTGATGATTCATAGTATGAAGTTTTCTCTATGTTGGAAAAACCTATTTTGGAATTTTCTAAAATTTATATAAATGTAGATCATGAACAAACAATGAAATATCATATCAGAAGTGAATTTCATGATGTCTTTCCAAATGAACTACCTCTTGGTTTAGCACTATCTCTAGACAACCTTATAGGTTTCTTCAAAAGGAGGAGATCGAAATTACAAATCAAATAGAAAACTATTTGAGGATGGGACATATCCAACCCAATCACCATGGAGCGCCCCTGTTCTTTTAAAAGCGAAGAAGGATGGAGGTTTTTGGATGTGTTGATTACAAGGGATGCAATAAAGTAACTATTAAAAATAAATATCCTTTACCTAGGATGGATGACCTGATAGATTGCTTAGGTGAGGACAAATACTTGACTAATATTGATCTTAGAATAGGGTACCATCAAATAAGAATTAAGTTGGAATATGTGTAGAAAACTGGATTTCATACAAGATTTGGTCATTACGAGTTCTTAGTTTGAAATTTGGGTTAACAAAAACGCTCCAACAACGTTACAACGAATGATGAATGATTTATTTCGTCCATATTTGGGGTAGTGTTTTTTGATGATATTCTTGTATACAATAGAACCTTCAAGGAACATGTAGAACATATCAAAACTGCCTTGATGAAACTCCTTTAGGAGTTACTCTACACTAAAGAATCAAATGTGAATTCTTTGAGCATGAGTTGGTTTACCTAGATCATAAGACAATTGCTCATGGGATCAAAATTGACGAGATAAAATCAAGTTGGTTGTTGATGGGCCAATTCTGAAAACTATTAGACAAGTCAAATCATTTCTCGGATTTACAGTTTTCTATTGAAAATTTATTGCCAAGGTTGTAGCTCCACTCACTAATCTGACAAAAGGTGTTGTGAACAAAAGGAAAAAGAGGAATCAACCTAGTTGGAACAAGGAACAAGCCCTGATTGTTTCATCTCCCGTATTATAGATTGCAGTTCCACCTTATGTCATTAGAATTGACACAGGTGATACTGCAACTGGAGCAGAAGAGGTGGAGGTGGTGGTGCATCTGTCTTCTTGTTGCTTTCTCTTATTCCTTTTGGCAGCCATGGACACTACCATTTGGTTTGTGAAGAGACAGCAACTTGTATCTACCTTCCTTGAGTTTCTTTTGATCTTTATCATATCACTCTTTCTTAATTCACCTCTCTTGCTTTTGTAAATGGATCCTAATCCTACCACACAGCCTACCTAAGAGGCCTTTAGTCGAACATCTGTTCTAGATGTAAGCTGTAGTGGAAACAACTTCAGCCCAGAAGTGCTTAGGTAGTGATGCGTGAGCAAGCATGCACTTGGCTGATTCGTCTAAGGTACGGTTCTAATGTTCTGAAGAGGTTGAATGCCTTTGATTTATGCTTGATGAATATACAGTTGTTATTCTAGAATATTCATCAATAAAGGTAATGAAAAATCTGGTACCTTTCAATAAAAAAGTTAAAAATTGGGCCACATATGTCTGTATGTACAATGTCTAACAAATCTTTAGCTAGCCGGCTGTCCGATAATGCAATCCTGGCAGACAAGGAGTTCGACTTTCCTATCTGGATGGTCGAGATCAAGTACGATAGCATGATTTAAATGACCAAGTCTATAATGCCAAAGTAATCCTTTATTGATGTGAACAGAAGTATTCAGAGCTTGATTAGTAGCAGAATAAAAGTGAATCTATACAAAGTATCAGATAACTTAAAGAAGCTTTGAGACCATGTTGGGAAAATTTGAGTGGAATGAATCCCTTGGTGCATGTGCTACGCTATCGAATCGAATTAGGATGGTGAGTCAAATGACTCGATGATTCTACTTGATTTTGACTTCAAAGTCATCTGAATCGATAGGGTCGATTACGTAGACAAACACAAAGTCTAATGACTGTTAGTTGAGCAGTTCAGACATATATGTAAGAGAGCAACATCAGACAATCACAAGAAATGACAAGCACAAGACAATTGCGGTAGTACCGCGTGCTTGAAACTAGCTCGTAGTTCTATAACAGCTTCGATGATTCGAAGATCAGTTGATAGCTTATTTTGACTCTCAGTTTAAATCTAATTGATGTAGTGACATCTACACTGTACTTGCTGCTTAATTACAATGATTATCAAATTCCGAATGTTCGCTGATGGATTGATCATCTAGTGCTTGATATGTATATTGACTATTTGATTATTATAGACATATATACAAATGCATAAAGACGTTGAGCTTATGTTGTCTGAGATTTACCTGGATCATGGCTGTCGCTATTTAGACAGGTGGTGATCGTGGCTCCTGTCATTGTCAAAACAGTTGCACAATGCAGTAACTAGCTAGTATAGGTGACTAGCTTATTTAGAGTGGTACCACGTCAGCAAGGTAGTCGACAGTTTGTCGATTAGAGTCAAAGTCGCATAGGTTGGAGTTGAGGTTGGCAAAGGTTCGAAGGTTCAAATGTCCGATTTGATAATTGTTTGAATCGAACATTCAAGCATTCGTCGATAGTCGACACTCAATACTCCTTTAATAGTTCAACCTTCCTCAATAGTTTGACTGTCGTGTAGGTACCTATCTTCGATTCTCATGTATTTTTGCAGACTGTAATTAATAACCTTGTGAGGACCCAATCACACATTTAATGACATGTGGAGCTATTGCATGGTTTAGGACAATTATTGGCATGATGTACAACATCAATAGTAATGACTTACATGCATAGGAATGCAGTAGGCTTGCATGGGCACATGCACAGGCACTACATGGTCTATGTATGCCTATAGAAACTTGCCCTAATACCATTTTCTATTGTGTGATTGATTGTGAGTTCTCTCTCTCTCTCTCTCTCAGATGGTTAAACAAGATCCATACGCTCGCTATATTTGGTTACACATTATTGGCTCACTATTGGGATTACCTCAGGACATCTATATAGCTGTATGCTATTTTGCTCCACAGACCTCAGTGTTTGCTGAGTTTGGCGGGGACCCTTTTCAGGCTCTCTCAGATGATATTGCTATCTTTTCTCAGCAGGGTTCCATTTTACTAGCAGGTGATTTCAACGCCCGCACAAGCTCTAGACAAACCGAATTTCATGCAGCTACGGATCTTCTCAGGCTTTACCCTTTGGATATGGGGCTAGACCGGGTATCACAGGATGCAGACACTCCAGCTACATCTTTCGGGGAGCAGTTGATCACTCTAGCAGAGACACACGCTCTTGCCATTTTGAATGGCCTCACACAGTGGCCTTCCTCATCAGCATATACATGCTATCCTCATGGTGGAGGACATAGTGTGGTCGACTACTTCATTGGATCACCTGCTTTGATCTCTCACATTTCTGATTTCTCCATCACACCCCCTACCATTTCCGATCACTCGCTCTTACACATGTCACTTGGTCACATAACCTCTTCTTTGCAAATTTCTTGCTCTCTTCCCACTCATAAACGTATTCCTTTCACCCAATCTGGATTCACTAATTACACCACAATCTTATCCCAACTACTCGCTAACTTCCCGTTCATGGCACCAATTGACCAGCAAGCCACTTTTCTCTCTACATCCCTCTTAGCTGCTGCTTCCTCATCCTTCCCCACCAAAACGACATCATCTCACAGAAGTGTTCACAACAGATGGTATGATGCAGAATGCCGCTCTCTTCACAATCATGTGACATATGCCAGGTCACACTCCCCTGCCACACTCAAACAATGCCAGAAAGAATATCATAGAACCACCAGAACAAAGAAGATCAAGTACCTACAATCACTCTGCCAAAAAATGATCAACTCTTTAGATTCACCCTCCTCCTCTTTTTTCTGGAAACATTTTACCAGACACTCTTCAACATTGGCCCCCATAGCCATCGAATCCTGGATCGAGTATGCCACGGAGTTATATACCACGGACTCTCCTCCTACCTCACTCTCACCGAGACCTGACCACTGCTCACTTTTCACCCCTGACATGGTTGAAAACGCCATTAAACATGCCAAACTAAATAAAGCCACTGACTATGACTCCTTAAGTGTAGACTTCCTAAAGCCCGTAGCACATCTCATCTCCCCTTACATTGCTCATGTTTTTAACACAGCTGTTACTTCTGGTTTTCCTACGGCTTGGTGTACTAATATCCTTCACCCCATCCTCAAGGCAGGTGATCCCATGAATGTAGGAAACTACCGCACCATTATGATTGGTCACACTCTAGCTAAGATATATGGCTCTATACTACAGACAGTCACTGGATCTTTTGCTGAAACTGAGGGTTTACACGCTATGGGTCAAGCTGGTTTCAGACCGGGATATTCTACTTCAGACCAGATCTTCATTTTGAGATGCATTATTGAGGAGGCTCGACATCGGAAACAGAGAATTTACTGTTGCTTTGTGGATTTTCGCAAAGCTTTTGACTCTGTTCCACGACATCTTCTTTTCCAGAGACTGTCTTCACTTGGCTTTTCAGAGGATACTATTGCTGCGATCATTACTTTATATGAGCGAGTCTTGGCACGTTTCAGAGATGGTAGTGGCTGGTCCTCACAGATACATTCTACCATTGGGGTGAAGCAGGGTTGCCCCTTATCACCCACTCTTTTTGCACTATATATAGATGACCTCGAGCGGATTATTCGCGAGGAAGGTGGAGAGGGCTGTCCCCTAGCAGACATTATTATCCCCATTCTCTTGTACGCTGATGATGTGGTTCTCCTCTCATCCTCTGCAGCTGGTTTACAGAGTCACCTTTCTGCTTTACATCACTTTTGCCAGCGTTGGGGATTGACGGTTAACCTTAAGAAGACTAAGATTATGGTGTTTAACACCAACAGACAGCATATGAGAGATGTGATTTTCTATTATGACGGGCTACCGATTGAGATCGTGACCTCCTACACCTATTTGGGAGTTCTTTTCTCTGGTCCGCTACTCACTTTTCGACCAGCAGCCACCGCCAGGCTCCGCAAGGGGCATACCGCTCTTGTGCATATGGAGAGATTTTGCTCTACTTATTATGTGCAGGATCCTGCTACCAGATGCCTACTATTTTCTGCTACTGTCTCCCCAGTTGTGCTATATTCGGCTGAGACTTGGTGCCCTGATTTATCACGCGATACATGGAGAGATCTTACTCGTATCCAGATTCTCATGCTCAGTAGGATAATTCGGGCTAAGCCCTCAGTACCACATGATATCATACTAGCCGAGTTTGCTTCTCCTCCATTAGTTGTTGGTGCTATGTTTCAGATCATCACCTTTCTTCACAGGGTATCAGATCTAGATACCTCCAGATACATTGTTGCTGCTCTCACTTCATCTTGTACCCTTGCAGATCAGGGAGCCAAGCACTCTTGGTATCGCAGTGTCTCAGCCCTTCTTCAGACTTGGGGTTTATCCGCACTTGATCTTCCGAATGGAACCCATGCTTATATCAGACAGCAGATTTACCGGAGCTACATACGCACTATATGGTCACATCCTGATCCAGATAGGGTCAAGCTACATTATTATGGCACACATCTTTTACGGCTGGACGTTTCGGGCTTGCCTATTCTTCCAGTTTATCTTACACAGACGCTATCTTTTGGTCTGAGATATCGTATAGGACAGCTTCGAGTCTCTTCTCATCAGCTTGCTATCGAGACAGGTAGATACACAGACACTCCCAGATTGCAGCGGATATGTCAGCTTTGTTCTCTTCAGGAGGTGGAAGATGAGTTTCATTTCATCTTTCGCTGCCCAGTATACTATGAGATTAGAGGACGATACCATTGTTTATACCGAAATATTCCCCTCACGTTGAGCTCCTTCCTCGAGTATTCAGATGCTAGATGTGTGGGTCTTCTTTTGAGAGAGATGTATATTTTACGAGCTTCACTTCTACCTACGCTCTCAGATATGGATTCCAGTCAGGCTCACATTACTCAGTTCTTCCAGAAGCGAGACAGAGTGGATATTTCGGTTGCGGATTTTGACGTCCCCGTCCGAAGATCGAAGACACAGAGAGTTTCGGCTCGATCCAGTGCTACTAGATCTTCATACGCCTCCCACCAGCCTACATCACGACCCACTACTACCATCACTCATTACTTTCAGCTTGCTCGTAGCTAGTTTCCTCCGCGGAGCAGGTGGTTAAGCTCTTGCTTTGTACCCTCACCAGCTGGTGGTCAAGCTTGGATACTTTTTCTCTTAGAGACAGAGAGATCGATATTTTAGTTTTAGTTTTACTGTCTTTTCATTGGTAAATAAGTCCTTATGCGGACAATGCTTCTCACATTTTGTACTCTCTTTTGTCTTATGTGCCCCTGGGCACCAAAAGACGTTAATAATAATAATTCTAATTCTAATTCTCTCTCTCTCTCTCTCTCTCTCTCTCTCTCTCTCTACATCAACATCCTAGCCTGTGGCTTGGGGTGAGGCTATGGGAGATTGATCGATAGCTTCTTCTTGGTCGGGCGGTTTGGCTTCACAATTATTCCTTTGTCTATCTTGTAAGCAGGATCTTGAGGTGCTTCTCCTTACACTTGGTCTCCTCTGCCTTGCTTAGTTTGATCATTGATGATGAAACTCTCTTAGTTTGATCACTTTGACGAAAGATCCTCCTGCCCAGGGTCTGAACCACTTTCGTCGACAAACTATCAAGAAAGTTTCCTACAGCATATGCAACCAATCTTGGCATACAATTTGTGGGAAGATCTTGTGTTCTAAGCCCTTTAGAGTAATACAAATTGTCTCCTACAAAACCTTGCTATTAGAGAGTGCATCATCCTAGAAGCTCACGATGTGCTCTTGGGCACAACTGAACCAGAGCTTCTAAAAATGTCAAGATATTCATTTGAACAAATGTCCTAACACTTATAAACCAAAAGGGCATGTCGTACCAGAGATACCATGACTGGAATCAAGCCTTCGACTTGCAGCTCATAAAAACCTCACTCTTTGCAGCTATTGCAATCGTTACGCACAAGGAGGTGCTTGTAGGGCTCTACAAATTAATCACTAAAATATGATAAAAGATGCATAAAAACAATGTGACTTTTCATTGAAAGAAAAGACAATTAACAAGCATTTTTTTTGCTTTACAGCAAAAACCTTCAAACAGCTGTAAATCTCGTAAACCAGAAACCAAACTTTCACCTTACCTGCGCATAGCCCTTTCCTTTTTCATACTCTGACACACCATAATTGTATGTGAGCTCCAAGACTGTCGTCTTATCTTCCGAACCGTAACCAATTATGGCAATTGTGTACTGCAAAAATGATGGAAAAGGATATATACAATAGACACTAGATAAATGCTCATACTTTACATGTTAGCCTTTAACCTGATGCTGCTCCTAGAGACATCCGAAATAATGGATAATTCTAGCTGACTCATGATATCACCAACTAAACAAGTGAGATACTGCTGTTTTCTAAAAACTGGAACTTCAAATTACCTTGTGCTCAGGGTTGTCACGTTTACGAAGCAGCTTCATGCCAAAAGCCTTGACAACAATCATGAGGTCAGTCATCTTCAAATTACCACATGCTGAGAAGCAATCAAGAGGTGTTTAACACCATTGCCTAGTTCCCTATAGGCTATCGACACATCAACCAGATTACTTGTATATAAAACTCTGAACTTAGTGAACTCACTTTCTCATAAAAGTTAATGGAACGATCTAAATCTCCAACCCGAAGCATCACTTGGCACAGAGGCTCAGTTGTAGGATCCCTCTGAATCAGCTCAAACTTATAACCGTCAGGATCCTCTACAAATGCATTTACAGAGCTTCCTCCTTCAAGTGGACCTGGTTCACGAGTGACCTTTCCACCCTTTGCCTTGGTAAGCTCTACTGTCTTATAAACCTGAATGATCAATAGCAGGTCAGATAATGACATTCTGAACGCTATTCTCAAGCAGGAAGGGAAGTATGACTATATCACTTATAAGAACATCTTGGCAGTTGCAACTTCCCAATTCTTGACCAGGTAATATGTCGAGCAATCCTACAACAGAGAACTACATATCCTCGCATGCAACAGATTATGTAAGGTTTTGTATTGATTTAAACTCCTAAGACTAATAAACATATTCAGCTGACCTTACGATACCACATGGAATCTTCAAATATACTTTGCAGAAATAGTTTAAAAGTAGAAAAGGAACAAAGATAATAAAAGCTAGCAAGCTGAAATGTATTAGCATGCTGATTCAGTAAAAATTGTTTGCCTTCAACCTGAAATAAATGAAAAGTTTGTTACACAAGAACATATCATATACTGACAAACTTACATCTTCAACTGCAATGCCGAAGTGTCCAAAGCCGGTCCCCAAGTCATACTTATCCACTCCATAATCTGCTAGTTCTAAAGCGAGTGAGAATTTTCCACATGCATCCCTAACTTATATCTGTCCACCTATAATCTGATCATCCTTACCATAGAGACGTTTAAATAAATGGGAATTTCAGAACATCAGTAAACCCCATTCCAAAACAATAATGATCTCAAACTTGGATATAAACATTTGAGAAATGTAGTCCAGCTCAATGTCATTGTGCAACTTACTATAGGTCAGTTCAACAACAAAGTGAGTCTCCTCTGGACCATAACCAAGAAAAGCATTAGTATATCTCTCTTCTGGAAGGTCCCTTTTTCTCAGAAGTTTCATCCCCAAACATTCTGTGTAAAATCTGCACTAGCCATAACCAAGAATGGCATTAGTATATCTCTCTTCTGGAAGGTCCTCCTTTCTCAGAAGTTTCATCCCCCAACATTTTGTATAAAATCTGCAATAGCCAGGATAAAGATCACTTCCTCTAAACAAAAATAAACATCTCACAAGAAACACCTATAGCTATGATAGTACTCTTAGATGTTGACCAGGCCCTAGACAACAAAATATGCAATACCAATTTTCAAGTGGAAAGACCTCACCTAAGCCCATCAGAAGAGGAACTATTAGCCTTGAATCTCAACCTTTGAAAACAAGATATAGAAATAGAACACGATTTGATGACACCAAACTGAAAATAAGTTCCAATTAGCAAAGCAATCATACTTGATTGTCTTGTCCAAATCACCAACACGATACACAACGTGAAGCATGCGACGTTCATCCTTCTGGGCCCACTCCCAGAGGCTATCTTTACTAAGAGCGCCAGCAGCCCGTGTCGTTGCCATGTTGTTGCAGACTCTGTACTGATAAGCTCCGCCAAGTATAGAAAATCTTCCTGGTAAATGACCTGCAATTCAAAACAGTTACTTATATCTTGAACTTACAGTTTGAAGATTCATCCTTCCAAAAACATGTAGAAATTCTAAAAGCAGGCCTCTAGTACAGATGCAGCATGCATTATTATGACTCCACAAAAAAGGAAGATCTCTTCTAGCAATAATGTTCTCCTATTTGGTGAAACAGAAAAGCTACATACAGTAATATCAGACCCGCTAATTGGTGCTTTCTTTTGTTACTGTGTTGAAGTAGGCTTCCATCATATCTAAAGGAGAATCTTAATCTGCAAAGATAAAGACCCCGTGAAATGCAGAGATTTCAAAAATGATTCTACAAGAAACGTTCTGTGTGTTTAGGGGAAATCAGAACAATACAATCACTTGTGTTTTGACCTACATTGCCTTATTGCATGACTAAAACTTAAGAACAGATTCACTCTCACAGTCTATACGGTGCAATATTACAGATGCACAATGAGTTACTATACCAGTTTTAAAAGTTCCAATGTCTCATGTCTTAAAGGCAAGGAGGGAATGATATACATAGCAGACGGTACCCTGAAACTTTGGCTCATCACTTTGGCGAGTCAAGCAGCAGCTTCAAAACAGCACAGTAACTACTAACATCTCATCTTTGTAAACCCTGCTTGATGTTAAAAAAACATTTATCACCAGAGTAAAAAGAGTATAGATCACTAACAAATTATCTTCCTAACATTGTTCACATGTGCTCTGGTGAATTGCTTCGATATATTTCAGAAAGACAAGTATACTTTCTGCGACTTGGTGATCAAGTCAACAGTTAATAATAGCTGTTCAGGGATGCTCAAATATCCAATTGTTCAAATGCTGCTCCTCAACAAAATAGCCAAAGTTCCTAGGTTCAAAAAAGTTCTACACAAAAATATTGCGCTGGAACAAGTCCAATTCCTGCAAAGCGTTTCAGCTATTCTTCATCACTTCTACATGGATTTATAAAATAGTGTAAGGAAGGTCATCATGATCAGAGGCCCCACAAAGACGAACAAGCGGCTCTTCTTAAAATGATTGAAATTGAAAATAGCAGCAACTAATTACTTTCCTTAAGCAGATAAAAGCTCTACTCACTAAAAGCAATTGGACTTTCGATATTTGAGAGTCTCGATTCAAATTGAACTATAACATGACATGATTTTCTCAAAGGTTATGCGTGCCACATGTTTGAGCAGCTAAATGTCCCACTTAAATTGGATCCGCCGAAATTTAATAAACTCATAAAGACAAAAGATAGTCTCAGTGCATCACAACTGGCTGAAATTTTGGTAGAAAAAACCAGGTTCTAATGAAGATTCTCCAAAAACCTTCTTCCAGGCCAGAAAACAAAAATTACGATCAATAATAACACATGCGCAGCGTATTAGAATTGTCCGAACCAAAGCTGTGAAGCTATCCACGCAAATCTCAATAGAAAGGGCGCCAATCAAAAACCACTAAAAGTGACATTTACTTGCGATCCAGCACATGTAACACACATATGTTTCAATAGAGAAAAAGAACCAAAACAAGTCAGTCGACAAATCGAACACGCCAGACTCTTCATCACAGACACAGCAAGCAATTTCTAACGAATTATATTTTCATTTCACTTGTTCAGGGTGTTTCAAGACTGGAAGATGAGAGCGTACATGGAGGAAGCAAAGGCGGGATTCGAAGAGGATTAGCAGAGAAGCAGCAAGCAACCAATCTTGTGTGCTGCAGCTGCTGCTGTTGCTGATGTCTTGCGAGGAAGGACACGGCACGATGCACCAGCATCGGCGATGGCGTGAAATGCAAAGCCATGCTCGCGAGAGTACGCATTATTTACAAACGGCGATGCATCGCTCAGATTTTCTGCTGTTCTTGCTCGAGTGCAGCAGCATGAAGCTGCCCTTGCTCCTCCTCAGTCTCTATCCTTCTCCTCGTGTCTATCGTGGAAAGCACCATTTTGCCACCTCTTTTCACGGGATAAACCCACCTCTAGGCCTCATTCCACCCTTTTGTGCCCTGAGAAAATGGTCCCATGCTGATTCTTGTGTGTCATCCTTGTTAAGAAAGGATGCCATGAACTTGTCATTGTTTTGTCCCTCGAGTAAAGTCCAGGTGATTAGATCTACATCACTCGCATTTTAAGATGATTAGGAAATTTTGTTTTTTAATTTAAACTTGAACACTCCTGAGCATTCTAGCTCACGTCTTAGAGTGGTTTTAGAGATTGCTATTGTGCTTACTGCTTATCAACATTGCGCTTAATTTAGACTTTCACTTTAGCTGCTCAGAAATAGCTTAGAGTACGCGACTTCAATCCGCAATATATTGTACTCATTTACTTCTGTTTCGCTTTCATACTGAATCAATACTATCTTCTATTGTGTTCAGGTTCGTCTCAGAATGTATGCGTTTTTGTAGTTCTTCGCGACTAATTATTTGTCTAGTGATTCGTGGCAAATTATTTGTCTAGCAATTCGCGACAAAATATTTGTCTGATAATTCAATGCTTAATGTTTGGCTACGAAATCACTGTAGTACCAATGATTTCAAAGTTAGTTATTGTAAGATCGAACATGATTTCTATCACTATTGTTTTGTTCAAAATTGATAGGCGTAGTCATGCATAGAGAAAGAGAAAGATACTTTATTCCGCTGCGCACGATAATTTTTCTTTCTTGTCATTCGAATATTTTTCATTTGAGTTCGTTTCTTTTCGAGTTCGACCTATCTTTCACACATCTCTTTCCGACATGGTATCAGAGCGAAAGCTCTAATACTTGATATCTTTCGCGATATCAAATTGATATCATATTCTTCAGTTTCTTTCAATCTTTCAGTATCAGAGAATTGATTTCCTGTTTGTTGACGTTACTACATCTTAGCGTCATCGATACAAGCATACTAAGTTCTAGATGGATTCTCAAAGTAAAGCTGGTCTTATTGCAGACAAGCTGAATGGATCCAATTATCATTTGTGGAAATTTAAGATGAAGACCTTGTTAATCGCGAACGAGTTCTGGGATGTTGTTACAGGTACAGAAGTAAAACCTGAAGACGACACAAAAGACTCAAAGTGGAAATCGAAGAATGGTAAAGCTTTCGCGCTTATTATCCTCAATATATCATATACACAGATTGGACACATAGTTGAAGCTAAAACTTAAAAAGACATTTGGAAATTCTGAACTCACTATATGACGTGAGTGTCATGCCCATGACTGGTCTCGGGTATCGTGTCCACACTAGGGACCGGTAGACCAACAACCCGTAAGTTAATTGTGACTATAAGGAAATTGGGGCCCTTATGTGTACATGGTCATAATTAATGGTTGTAGGCCTAAACACTTGATGGTGGATTTGTATGGGTCTATCAGTGAGTAATTGGAGAACTGGATGACGTGGCCCAGATAGGCTGCAGAGGTGTCCAGTATGGTGTCACAGTGCACTACTAGTGGTGCATGGGCCTTGGAGGGTATAAGTAATGTTGATATCAATCAGAGTGCAATTTTTGTCTCACTACTGAGTTGTTCATTTGCGCAATTTGTATGAATCATTCTACTTGAATATTTCTACTGCTAACTGTTGCATTTCCGTTCCTACACGCTGCGCTCAAAGCCTTGAGCTTTCGCTGCCGATCATCCCCACGTTTTACGACAGTGTGGGCAGTCCGAGAGTGTCTGTAAACATCTATTTTGTGATGGGTATATAATCATGCCACGCACTTGCGTGAATCCATGATCTTTGATGATTTATGTCTTTACCTCCATGCGCTTTACAAATTGAGAGCTTTTCTTAATAGTCGCCATCGCTGCCGGTCGCGAAACACTCTTGTTAGTAAAGAGCGTGGTTATGCAACATCAATAGCGCTTGTGCAAAGTAACATCGAATACAGTAATTCATCGTTTTAATTTAGAACTTCCCTATTAACCGCTAACATAGCCCATGCGTTGCTGTAGAAAATGGACACGTACCCCTTGTGATAGTCCCGTCGTATTCACACTAGTATCAACCCAATTAATTGCAGCGTGCAGTGTTATAAACCCCAAAAAGTAACTTATTGTAATTACCGTAATGAGTATCTTTATGAAATTAAATGTAGTGCCACGTGTTGTACCTGTTAGAAATACCATTGAAATCGTAAAGTCCGTTAGGCATCTGAACTTGTTAAAACTGTAAGAGGGATCACAAAAATACAATCGTTCAAACCGTAATGTGAACTCGTCGTACGCAAAAATACAACCGTTCAAACCATAATTTGAACTTGTCGTATGCCACATCGTTCTAACCATAACCGTAACTCGTAGGTGGTTTGGCTACAAAAATTCCAAACAGCCCCGCAATATCCTTCTAAATCTTAAAAAGCATACTTCGTATGAATTCTACAAACTTGTTGTAAGCTAAGAAACTAGTCCATACAAGTGTCCCACGCACTACCAATCTAAAATTGTATAGATTTTTTCCTCCAAAACTTTTTTTTATGAAAACTCTTATAATAAAAACTTTAAACTTCTTGCACGACTTTAGAACCAAAGTACCATATTTTTATGACAATGCTCATATGAGATATCAAACATTATAAATCTGTGTCGTCCATGTCTACTAACTACACTTAAATCAACAAAATTCGTGGATCATAAAATTCCATAATACGCATCCCTGACTGGGGCTGTCTTAATAATATGTGCCTAACCAATACATTATGCATAAGTTCAGGCATTCACAAAAGATAAAAATGCTTATGTTTTTTGAGTGATAATGATGTCCGTCTATTGACGCATATGCGCAACCAGACCAAGTTTCATACATTGGAGCTACAAACGAACTATCTTGTATATCACAATCAAACTCTTTACTTAGGAAAGCAACTGCATCAATTGTTCAACAGTATGTATATAGGAACTCGAGCAATATATAAAACAACATGAAAAAAATGAAGATCCAATAGAAGACATTAATTCCCCAAATTTGGTATCCAACATTCCAAATTTCAAAAGAGTGGTTCTGCCGTTCTTCAAACTGCCACGTCTCTATCTACCGGTGATCCAGTCGCTGACTCAATAGCTCTTGTCTCTCTTGTTGTAAACGTTTCTGCTGTTGAATGGCCAATCTCTGACGCTCCAACACCTGCCGCGCTAACTCAATCCTCTCCTGTTGCCTATACTACATTAACGACTGGAAATTCATAGGAAGATAATACTCCATTTCCACCGAGTTGATGTCTTCCTGACGCCGCCGTTGTCGTGATCGTTGTTGAACTTCGTTGGGGTCCATGTTGTCACGATAATATGAGAAATATCTGCAATGTATTCCTCAGTTTTCAAAATACATCCAAATCCCTCTTACATATTCGAAATTGTAATTATGAGATTTGAGTGGGACCATGATTTCCAAGCTGCCTATGATACCTCCTATCGCTTCACAAAGATGTGATTGTAGCAACAATTCCCGGAAAATTCACTTAACTTGATTCATGATTTGTTATATATATATATATATATATATATATATATATATATATATATATATATATATATATATATATATATATATATATATATATATATATATATATACATATGTGTTTAGGTGTTTTTTTTTTCTCCCATGCTTTTGTGTTGCACGTGCCTCCGTGCGGATATTGTCATTCAAGCTGAGGTCAGTTTTCCCCCAATCGACGTTGGTTGAATGTAATCCCGACTTTCAAAGTATCAAACAAGGAATAAATTAATCCCCTATTGATATCATCTCTCTCCTCTGGAAGATTGTAGCCTTTCACCCGACTGTTATTGACGACAAACGATAGTCCCAAGGGATTATACCATGCAATGGTTATATTGTTTCCAAAAATGTTAAGAATATGATATGGTCCTTCCCAATGCTGATCCTTTGATTTGATTGTGTTCGTGATACTGCCTGGGTAATATAACACGAGATTACCTTTTTTAAGGTCCCTCTCATGTATATGTTTATTGAACCACCGGGCCTGTTGCTGTTTAATCACCCAATTCATCCAGCATCCATAACCCCGATGTTCCTCCAATTTTTCCAAGGCAATTACCCGTTCACGTAAGGACTCATCATGAGTTGGTAAAATGAATTGATACGACATGATTGTATCCGTGCCATAGACCAAGTGAAACAGCGTATAACCCGTAGATATCTTATATGTGGTGCGGTAAGCCCATAACGTTGGTTGCAAAAACTCATGCCAAGATCCTCCTTTCTCGAGCACCTGTTTTGCGATAATAGCCTTCAGTGGCTTATGAGTCGCTTCAACCTGACTATTCTCGCATGGGTAATAAGAAGTGGACATTTTATGAATAACACGAAATAAATATGTCATTTCCTTTATTGTGTTATTCACGAAATGCAGTCTCCTATCGAACACAATTTTCAATGGGCAACCAAACCGTGATGAAATATTGTTAAATATGAATTTAGTGGTTGATTGGCAGTGTTGTCCCACAACGCTTTTACCTCCGCCCATTTCGTAACATAATCTGTTGCTACGATAATGTATGTACGACCATTCGACGATTTCGGGTTTATTTTCTCGATAAATCCAGTCCCCAACTGTTGGGGATATTCCCAACAAAGTGTAAATAAGTAAAATCGTCCAATAAAATGTGTTGTGAGGGCATGGCATCCTGCGCGTATAAGCCCATGGCCCAATGAGCACGCAAGCCAAAGTGTAAACAAAATAAAATCGACTTGGGCCTTTGTAATTAAAATAAAACTTGAGGTCAATTTTAAACTTCGAATTTACTTTTTAGAGTTGGGTCCAATTTTGGACTCGCATGTTGTGATTTCCAATGTACTTTTTGTGGACCCTTGGATCAAGTTGGGTCCAAGATGAATGGATAGGATCAAATGTGAATATTAGCCAATAGGATTGAGGGGCAAGGGCCTTCCCCATTTTATTAAAAGGCACCATTTGTACACTATTTTCATGCTTAATAGAGAGGAGGAGACTCTACTATTTTGAGAGCTCAAGCATCCTCATTTGCTAATCAATCTTGCTTATGCTATTGTTGTGATTGCTTGTTATTTCCATTTCTTCCATGCTTTTTGTTTGTGATTAGTTAAGGTTTCTCCATAAACAATGACATTGAGCATTTGAGCTAACCTCCATCTCATCTCTCTCTCTTTCTCTCTTCTCTTCTCTCTTCCTCTTCTTGTCTATCCTTTCCCTTCACCCAAAAGCATGATGAATGTTAGTGTAGAGGAGTAGAGTTAAAGGAGGGTAGTGTTAGTGGTGAATAGAGTTAAGGGAGAAAGTAGGAAACTAACTAAAAATAGCATCTATGCATAGTTAGGTACCTATCCAGTGATCTAACCCTTGTTGACAGGCGGGAGGGCTATACTACGCAAGATCTTTGACCCTATAGTGGCGTCGTTGCCGGGAATAGGTTTCCACTAACTAGTTTAGCTGTATTTTAGCTATTTTCTTGCTTTTTAGAGTAGTTTGAGGTAGATTTTTGGGAGTTTAGAGTTAGTTTTCTATTTTTTTTTTTGTGTTTGGACTGTTCACAACTAGTGGAGGAGGTGTGAGAGGGTAGAGGAGGCCTTGAACAGCCTCTAAGGGCTTGAAACCCAAACCAACCAGCCAAAAAATCCAAAAAACACACCAATATGCATTTTTGGAGGGAAAAAGGGCCTAAATCTCATCAGATTCTTATATCTCCAGAACCAGTGTGAATTAACCCTTGCATGACTGGCAGCAGCTCCAGGGTACTGTCCCAGACCTGCATAGAAGCCTGCGAGAGTTAGTTCCAAGCAGATTGTAAAAATCAGAGAAAAATCATAAAAAATTCAAAAAACCCTTGGAAAAAATCCAAAAACTTTCAAATCCTCATAAGAACTCTCGCAAAGCCCTCTGAAGTTCCATCTCAGTGAGACCAGGACACAGAGAAGCTTGCAAGAGTTAGCTTGATGTCTAAGTGTCTGTGCGAGAGTTTCCAGTGAAAAAAAGACAGGAAAGTACCAGTGAACCCTCGCAGACATCAAAATTTTTAATTCCAGTGGTCAAGAACTCTCGCAGAGGATTCTGAAGTTCCATCTCAGTGAGACCAGGACACAGAAGAGCTTGCAAGAGCTAGTTTGATTCCAGTGAGTAGAAAATTAGATTTAAGTGCAAAAAAATTACTAAAAAGTGAAGATCCAGCAAATCCTTCCAGTAAGAACTCTCGCAGACCCTCTCAATTAATTTAAAATGATAATTTCCATCAGTGATGAAGCCTGCGAGAGTTAGTTTTGAGATCTCGTGAAGATCAAGCCAAAAAAGTGGTTTTGAACTCTCGTAGACAGTGAAATTTTCACTTCTTGCAAAAGTTAACTCTCGCAGAGAATTCTATAGTGAGATCTAACCCAGATCCAGCTACTGTGAGCCTTGCGAGAGTTACTTCTCAAGGATCTGAGAGATATCATGTTTTTTATCTGTAAAACCAACTAAAGAACCCTCGCACAACCAACCCTTGCACAAGAGAAGCCTCGCAGACTAGATCACTGGAAAGATCTACATCAGATCCAGCTACTGTCAATATCTCAGGTCAATCAGTGCAAGGAGTAAAAAGTTATCAAGGAAAAACCACCGCAAAAGGCCTAAAATTCACTTCCGGTCGATCAGATCGATCAGATCCTTGAGATCCAAACTGCATACTACTGTATAAGCAAGATCCAATCACTTTGGAACCCACCATCGGATGAATCTGAGATCGGGATGATCAATAGCATGAAAGATAGCAAATCAAGCACCACACCTTCCCAGATTAGCAGCTGTGCAACAAGAGGCAGAACCGGAACCAGCACCAATGGATCCAATGGACCAACCCGTACCTGTCGCTCCCTTGCAAGCAGTCTGGAGAGCACCACAGATAGAAATACCAAAATACGACGAATCATCAGATCCCATCCGATTCCTCTATATCTACGAGCAAGCTTGTGAAATTTACTACGAACGGGCACCTACGGAGAAGCTGATGTTGTTTCCCATGTCCTTATTGGCAGTGGCTCAAGATTCTTGGACGATCTGTGCGTGCATGGACCAGAATTAGAACACTTATCCAATTTGGAGAAGGTGTTACAAAAATGCCGCGACTACCAAATCTCCCTGAATTCAGAAAAATGTCAATTATGGGTGACACATGGCTTGATTCTCGGCCATATATTGTCAAGACACGGGATCGCCACAGATCTATCAAAGATCAGGACCATTGTTGATCTACCACCACCGGGGATGATCCGCGAAGTCTACATCTTTATGGGTCATGCTAACTATTATAGGATCTTCATTCTTGATTTTGCGGAGTTAGCCCGACCAATTTACAAACTCACGATAGATCCACATTGGAACGAGGAAGCCCTAAAGACTTTTCAGAAGCTTAAGGATGCATTGGTTTCAGCACCAATCTTATGCCCACCCAATTGGTCCATTGAGTTTCACGTGCATACGGACGCATCAAAGTATGCAATTGGAGTAGTCTTAACCCAGCCAGGTGAACACAAAAAAGATTTTCCAATCCGATTTGCAAGCCGACAGCTCAGTGATACCGAAATGAATTATTCAACCACAGAGCGGGAAGCACTGACAATGATCTATGCGGTTAAGAAATTTTGACACTACCTGATGGCCACACATTTTGCTTTTTATACAGACCATCAACCCTTGCTCTATCTCGTTAATAAAACTTGCAACACCGGAAGAATCACCAGATGGCTACATATGTTGTTAGAATTTGATTTTCGGATAGTAGTTCGCAAGGGAAAACAACACTACATGGCAGATCATGTGTCTCGAATCAAGGGAAAGGAGATTGCAACCCAACCCGACGTTGAGCTGGCAGATGCTGCCTTATTTTACATGGACACAGTACCAGAATGGGCTGCCAACATTATTGAATATCTAATGCGGGGCCAACAGACAAATCACTACCAAAGGCGAAACAACGGAAATTGATCTTGAAGGCTAGACCTTATCAGCTGATTGCCAGCCAATTGTATCAAAGAGGACCCGACGGAATTCTTCGGCGGTGTATTCTTTCTCATGAAGCCACCCAGAGCATTTCACTTTCACATGAAGGCATGGGTGGAGGCCATTTTGCATCCGACATTACAGTTCGCAAGATCTTGCAATCAAGATGTGGTGGCCAACGATTCATAAGGATATGGAGGAATACTTGAAAAAGTGCGATGTGTGCCAAAGGACGAGAAGGCCAACGAGATTGAATTATGACCTACTGCACCCGGTCTTAAACCAAGCATCACTTGAAAAGTGGGGATTGGATTACATCGGTCCAATTCTCCCTGCAACAAGGAGTTCCCAGGTTCGATACATAATCGTAGCCACAGACTACCTCACCAAGTGGGTCGAAGCCAAGGCAGTAAGAGTAGTTGATGCTAGGACCACTGCTAAGTTCCTTTATGAAAATATCATTGTGCACTTTGGATGTCCGGTGGAGCTAGTTAGCGATCGCGGAAGCCATTTCATCAATGAGACCATCAAGGTCCTGTTGGAGGAATTCTTCGTGATCCACAGAACCAGTAAGCCTTATTATCCTCGTGGTAATGGGCAAGCAGAATCATCCAATAAGATCCTGTGTAGCATGCTCACGAAAACAGTTGAAGCTACCATATTAGATTGGGAACACAAGTTGCATGCTACACTGTGGGCATTCAGGACAACATATAAAGAAAGCACTGATCAAACACCCTTCCAATTGGTATATGGTCAGGATGTTGTGATGCCAGTAGAGTTTTTAGTTTCTTCATTAAGAATTGCCACTACACAACGTCTTAATGAGTCCAAATCTCTACAACTACACCACGAAGCTCTGCATAAACACTGTGAAACACGCTTACTAGTTGTGCATGCACTGGCAACTGAAAACGAAAGACGCAAAGCATGGCATGATCCCAGATTACAAAAGAAGGATCTTTGCTCCGAAGATCTGGTCCTGATGTATAAAACCAAGGTGATCAAGGGAAAGTTAAAAGTCACAGGCAAAGGTCCTTATCGGATCAAGGAAATTCTTAATCATGGAGCCTTGAATTTAGAAAAGCTAGATGGGACACCATTCGATACACCCATCAACGGTAGCCGGTTGCACAAGTACTGGCCACCACAATAAGAGAGATCCAGATTGGTGATGACACGTTACGAAAAGCTATTCAGCTAGACCATCACCACTAGATCTAGGAAGATCAAGCCAAATCAAGCTAGATCCATCAAGATTCGGCCAGATCTGACAAGATCGGGAAAATCCATCAGAATACAAGGAGGATCCAGATCCAGATAGGATCAAGAAGGAAGCTGATCATTAGATTGACTGATGGATCTGCTACCAAGTATTCATCAGAACTTCCAGAGAACTACCAATAGTCAGATCAAGCCTGGATGAAGCTGATTACCAGTTTACAAAAGTTAAAAAATCAGAAAATCACCATTTTTTAGTGTGTGCAAGGATTTCCAAAAGCTGAATTTTCAGAACCCTCGTAGAGCATCAAGATCATCTTGCCAACCCTCGCAAGGTGTCTAAATGAAATCAGAGCAGTGAAATTAGCTTGCCTACATGGTTTGATCTTGAAAATCCAATCACAAGAACAAGTTGTGCGAGAGATCACTTCCTACGAGAGTTGAACCCTCGCAGACAACATGAACCTTCGCATAGTAGTCAAATCACCTTCTGAACTCTCGCAGACTTCCCTGAGGTCTTATAATTTTGTGAAGAAGGTGCCTGCCAAAATTTGTGTGGAACTGAACAAGGGAAAGTGGATTTCACCTAATACGCACTCTAAATTCCACTATATAAGGGCTAAATTTGAGTCATTTGTCACCTTTGCTAGCGAAGCTCTGCCAAAATTTACACTGAAATTACCAAGTTCTCCGTTTGCAACCAAACTTCCTACCAACTATCATCTGCTCATACTGAATACCGATCTGCGCTCTGAACTACAATACTTGTCATCCAATACTCGTAATTCACAGTTTTTGTCGTTTCCACACCTTTTTACCTTTTCCACCATTTTTCCTACCTTTTCGACTTCTAATCATCACTGTTAACATGGCCTCCTCATCCTCTGAAGACATTGGCACCAAATAGGTGATCTAGCATGAAATCCCCGAGGCCACACAGATTTGGCCCTTACTCTCTGACGCTCTGATCTAACCATGGCTGCAGATAGCAGGCCCACTTCTGGAGGCAATGGGTTTTTACCCGACACTTTTCCATTCTGAGATTAACATAGGCCTCGCCCTTCACGCTTATGCCACCTGAGATGAGGAAAAGACTCGCTTTCACTTCCTGTACCAAGGTACCACGTACAAGGTCAAGATTAATGCAGACTCGATGGTCACCATTGGCATTATGTCCGGTGATCGTCAACCCATCTCCCATCGCCACGCCAAAACTCTGATCAAACCGTTCATCACCCAAACCGCACCAGAAATTCCAATCCAGACTAACAATGGTTACATGATAGATGCTATCACGGAACCCGTCATTCAGAAGGCTGCACATCTATTGAATAACTTTCTGGTTATTTCAACATTTCGCAAGGACAGAATCCAGTCTAAGTTGTTGAGTCAGATAGTGGAATCCTTTTTGGAACTCCCTGGCCCCTCAGTTGTGCCATACGACTTGTCAAAATATTGGAAAAATCTATCTAAGTTGTAAGTAGGGGTCCTAAAAATGCCAAAGATGAATTGAGCACTTTTGGCTTAGTAAAGACCCATCTTAGAATAAAATATTCAAGGTAGGTAGAAGTAGAAACTCGAGCTACCATAGGAATTGCCATTTGTACTTTGCATGCCACATTTAATGTTAGACATATTGAGGTGCTTGAATAAGTCTAGATAGTTTGAGAGGTGGATTCATAACTCCAATTCAACTCAAAGTAGGAGGAGAGTCCATGGATATATATATATGTGATGTACTCTCATTGAGAAGATGATGAAATTTGTTTGTAATGCAAATTTGGAGACTAAGCTCTTTGTGCCCTCTCTCTCTACTCGAGTTTGTACTTTCATATTCTCTCTCTAGCCAAGTTGAGGAATTAAGTGTACTTAGTTTCATGTTTTGTTGACAGATCTTGCTTGTAACACAATAATATCTCTTGTACGATCAACTTTTCTATTGTCAATCAATGCTAGTTTGATCTTTATGGTATTATTGGGCTTAGGAGATCAAAAGTACATGTGTAGGACATCCCACACGTGTGAATTCAACATGGTATTAGAGCCTACCTAAGATTTACAAGCAAATCTAATCAAAAAGTTTGCAAATTTGATCAGATTTCAAACTAGGAATTGTCTAGATTCTACTTTCTAGCTAGTTTGCGGTTTTTTGGTGATTTAGAGCTTCAAACCACTTTGAATGGTCCAGATCAGGTACTGTACGGAATTTTAGGTGCAGGCACGGGTGAAATCCACCCATTTTCAGTTTGGTGGTTCTCTCTCACCTTAGATCCAAATTTCATGCAATTTGGCCCACTAGAAAGCTAGAAATGGTAGAATTTGATGCAATTTGAATCATGACAGTTGGATAAGCCAATCAAAAGTTATAAGCTTTTGAATAGTCATAGGCAGGGTGCCTAGACCTGTGGCAAATCGTGAGTACATGTCATTTATTGCTTGAATGATCACAAAAATAATCCAAAAGTAGACTAATCTCATCTATATGTGATTTAGACAAAATTTATAGGTTCTAGGCAAATTGTTTCATAGAAATAGATTGTATTTGAGTCAATTTGACATTTTTGGAGTATTTCACACGTGTGAAATTCAGAGAACCATAACTTTTGCCATACTTCATCTTTTTTTATGATTCGAATCTTGTTTTAGAGAGATTGTCAAACTAATGAGATCTATCTCACAGTTTTTTGCCTTGTCTTACATAGGATTTGGTTTTTTGGCCCTTGATTGGTTCCTATAGTGAGAAGATAAGCAGTTTTTTCATCCATCTTTTTTGATTTCCATCATTCTTTATGACTTCAATGGGTGTCTTTCTATTAGAAGCAAGTGAAAGATTGTCAACCTCCAATTACTCAATTTGGAAGGTGAGGATGGAATCTGTCTTAATTCTACAAGATGTGATGGATATTGTACTTGGTATTGAAGAAGAGCCACAAATTCCTCAAGAAATTCCAAAGTACAAAAAGAGAGCTAGAATGGATCTACATTATATTAAAATGAATGTCTCAAATGACATCTTAAGAGAAATTGGTGCTTGTACTAATGCCAAAGATGCTTGGGATACTCTCAAGTCCATCTATGAGGCAAAGAATACTTCTAGACTTCTAACACTAAGAAACCAAATTTTTCAAAGTGTACAGAGAAGTGATGAATGTGCTTCAGCTTATGTAATGAGAGTTAAAGACCTCCATTGCCATTAAGGAGGAGCTACCAAGTTTGGAAGCACTCCAAAGTGTGCTCATTTCTGAAGAATAAAGACAAGAGTATAAACTCTTGAAAATGGAAAGACTGTCTCTCAACATTGATGGTAAAGCCCTCTTTACCAGAGAAAAGCACAAGTCAAGAAGTAAGAATCAACACCAACCCTCTTCAAGCAAGAACAATCTTATTTCCAAGGAGAAAGGAGAAGAGGATGAGTCCTCTCAAGCTTTCACATCCAAGAAGAAGAAGAAAAACATCAAGTGTTTCTTTTGTGGCAAGAAGGGGCATTATGCCACCAATTGCTTCAAGAAGAAGAGTCAATTCAAGCAAGCCAACATTTCCAATGAAGAGAAGGAAGATGCTCATGCAAGTGATGGAGAGGATCTCTTATGATCTCGAGTTTTTCTTCACCACCTTTCAAGAAGGATGGTTCATGGTACATCGACAATGGAGCTTCTTCACATATGTGTAGCTCCAAGCATTCTTTTTCATCCATGACACCTTATGAAGGAGCCAAGAAGTCCATCTACACATCAAATGATCATGAGTGTGCTATTGAAGGCATAGGGACCATTCCCTTAAAGCTTTCATCATCAAAAGTTCTTTCTCTGTCTGAAGTACTTTTTGTTCCTAAGTTAACAAAAAATCTTATTAATGTTGGGCAATTGCTTGATAGTGGACTAGATGTGAATTTCAATGTTGATACATGTACAATCAAGAAGCATGATGAGATCCTTGCATTTGGGTCTAGATATGGTGGAATCTACAAGCGTGATCCCAAAGAGTATGCTAACTCTTGTGATGGTGCTTTTGCTTCTCATATTTCTTTGGAGGAACTATGGCATAGAAGGTTGGGGCATCCTAACTATAGTTCTATGATGTCCATGGTCAAGAAAGCCAAAGCTATTGGCCTGCCTAATCTTATCTCCAAAAATTTCAAGCCATGTGAGGCTTGTGCCATATCTAAATCTCATAAGAAGCTTTTTTCAAAGTCATCTATCAAGACTACACATCCATTGGAGCTCATACACTCGGATGTGCACTTCTCATCTTCAAAGAGCAAGGGTGGTGCTACTTGCTTTGTAACTTTCATTGATGATTTCACAAGATTTACTTGCTTATATCTTCTAGCTTCAAAATCTATGGCATTTGACTATTTCCTAAAGTTCAAAGCTCTAGTTGAAAAATAATTTTCATACAAAATCAAGATTCTTAGAAGTGATGGAGGTGGTGAGTACCCTTCCAATAAATTTCATGATTATTGTGAGCTTGAAGGCATTAAAAGGGAGTTTTCTTGTGCATATACACCATCTCAAAATGGGGTGGATGAAAGAAAGAATAGAACCTTGTTTGAATGTGCCAAAACCATTAGAATTGAGACATCCTTGCCAAAAGACTTTTGGGATGAGGCCATCAATTGTTCAAATATCTTTGCAATCAACTCCCTCATGTTGCACTTGGAGGAGAGTCACCATATGAAGCACTTTATTTGAAGAAACCTAAGGTTGATCACCGTAGAGTATTTGGATGCATATGCTTTGTCCATATTCCCTTGGAAACGAGAAAGAAGGATGATCCTTTTGCAAGCAAAGGAGTAATGGTTGGATATTCATCTAACAAGAAAGCCTATCGAATCTACATGCTTTCTACTTCTAAAGTAATTGAAAGTAGAGATGTAGTTTTTCATGAAGAAGAAAAGTACAATCTTGGAGGGGCCGAGATCAAGCAACGTCAAAATCTAACACCTTTTGTTATTGAAGACAATCAACATATGGAGGGGTCGAGATTTGAAGATGGAAGTCCTCGGATTTTCACTCCAAGAAGATCCATGAGGGAGAGATCCGAGCCTAAGAGGCTCACTTATGATGACAAAGGAAAATAAGTGGATCTTGATTCCACTTATGCTTATTTTGTTTCTCATGAGGAGCCCAAAGATGTCCAAGAAGCCCTCAATACCAAGGAGTGTATGAGGCCATGAAGATTGAATATGATGTCTTGATCACCAACCACACATGGGAGCTAGTGGATCCACCACCTAACTTGCACATCATTGGATGCAAGTGGGTGTTCAAGATCAAGTACAATCATGATGGCTCCATCAACAAGTACAAGGCAAGATTATGTGCTAAAGGCTTTGCACAAATATATGGCCTTGATTATGAAGAAACCTTTGCTCCTGTAGCAAAGATGGTGACAATAAGAATCATAATCTCTCTTGCCTTATTTTTTAAGTGGAAATTGTATCAACTTAATGTCTCCAACGCTTTTTTGAATGGCTATCTTGAGGAGGAGATATACATGGAACAACCTCAAGGATTCGTCAAGGATAAATCTAAGGTGTCTTTGCTATTTAGAAGTCTTTATGGCTTGAAGCAAGCACCTGGATCATGATATTCAAGACTCAACAACTTTCTACTTTCATTAGGATTTGTGCTTAGTGACTATGATCCTTCTATGGCACTTTTGCCTCGAGAAGTGCGCAAGCAAAGTTACACAATAGGGGGCCTGCTACGATACGCTCACGGTTGTTGGGTTTGATGGAGTTGGTTAGTTCACGAATAAGGAAGCTATGCCAGTCGTGTTGAATTCATACGTGTGGGACGCCCTACACATGTACTTTTGATCTCCTAAGCCCAATAATACCATAAAGATCAAACTAGCATTGATTGACAATAGGAAAGCTGATCATACAAGAAATATTATTGTGTTACAAGCAAGATCTGTCAACAAAACATGAAACTAAGTACAATAAATGCCTCAACTCAGCTAGAGAGAGAATATGAAAGTACAAACTCGAGTAGAGAGAGAGGGCACAAAGAGCTTAGTCTCCAAATTTGCATTACACACAAATTTCATCATCTTCTCAATGAGAGTACATCACATATATATAGATCCATGGACTCTCCTCCTACTTTGAGTTGAATTGGAGTTATGAATCCACCTCTCAAGCTATCTAGACTTATTCAAGCCACCTCAATATGTCTAATTGTGCCACCTAGTATTTTTATGCATTAAATGTGGCATGCAAAGTACAAATGGCAATTCCTATGGTAGCTCGAGTTTCTACTTCTACCTACCTTGAATATTTTATTCTAAGATGAGCCTTTACTAAGCCAAAAGAGCTCAATTCATCTTTGGCATTTTTAGGACCCCTACTTACAACATTAGATAGATTTTTCCAATATTTTGACACTCCTCCTAAAAAAGTATCCAATGTGGATCAAGCATCGATCTTGAGATAAGACCAAGGTTAGATCTATGCTTTGAGAAGGCACTTTTGCAAAGTGGCTTTGTGAGAAGATCAGCAATACATGAAGATGTGTTGACATGTTCCATGTTGATTTCACCTCCAATGAGCTTTTCCCTTACAAAATGGTGTGCCACTTCTATGTGCTTGCTTCTTGCATGAAAAATAGGATTGTTTGCAAGAGCTTGGGCTGATATGTTGTCACATTTGATCAAAAGAAGATTATCCTCTTTGATGCACTTTAGCTCCATGATAAACCTCTTGATCCAAAGCACCTCTTTAGTTGTTGTAGTGAGTGCTTTGTACTCGGCCTCACAAGAAGATAGGGATATGCTATCTTGATTCTTTAAAAGCCAAGACACAAGATTGCCTCCAAGAAAGATAGTATATGCATTAATGGACTTTCAATCCATTTTATCACATGCAAATTTGGAATCTGAATAGCCAACATTGGTTAGATCTTCATTCTTGTACAATAAATCATAATATTGAGTAGAAGATACATATCTTAGAATTCTCTTGGCCATCTTCCAATGTTGGATCTTAGTATTTTGCATAAATTGACTCAATTTGTGCACACAATAGCTCAAATCGGGTCTAGT